>PJEN01029711.1:0-10185 GCA_004024605.1 Pteronura brasiliensis | reverse complement strand
TTTTTTTTTTTTTTATCTTTGCTATGTACCTTAATACCTGGCAGGAATCTTAATATTGTGGCATTGACTACAACAGGAATGCTTAATGATTTCTCACTCTTAACAAAATTTTACTCACAATATAAGACCTTCTTAAATTCACTTCTTGGGTGACCCTTTCTCTGGAGATCCTGCATCTCATTTAAATGACTGATTTTAGAACAATAAAGTAGGGAGATGGTATATCAAAGGAGATTTAAGAGTGTTTCTGACCTTACATTCTAATTATTTATTTCTAATTATGTGTTTCTGACCTTACATTCTAATTGCTTGTTTATTTCCTTCTTTTCATCTGTATCCCCAGTTCTTGAGCTCTCTAGCTTTATGAGTGAGTGTCATATATGTAATAGGGCACGATAAATACCCAGAGAATATAAGAATGAATCATTGAACAGTTTCTTCTGAGTACCTTCATGTTGTCAAATTATCACATTTAAAGGATTTGTTGGGTTGGTTCATGAGAGGGGACACTAAAGCTCTCTAGACATCCAAGGTAATGATGTTTGCAGCTCAAACAAGTTACATACACTCAGAATCTGAATCAGAACCCCTGAATCCAATCTAGTTCTGTTTCCACTGTAATTTGACCTTTGAAGGACTTAGTTACTTTTTTTTTCTTTGATTATTTTCAAAATCTAGATCTATTAGTATCTGTAGTGAAGACCAAATTAGTGTTTTGGAAAAATACAAAGCAACATATCCATAGGGTCCTAAGGTTTGAGGCTTATGTAAATCTAATTGTGCTAATATTTTGAAATCTGTTGAAAGTAAGATTTTTTTTTTGTGAAAAATATTAGATATTTTTCTTATGTGTAAGATATGGACCCGATGTTTTAAAGGATTTCTTATTTTAGAATTCTGGTCCCTGCTGAAAGCTTCAGAGGACAGCTGGGAAAGAGAAGCCTCTATTTCTATAGAAGAAGAAAGTCCCAAGAGAAGATAGATGGGTTTTAATTTAGCAGGAATAGACCTACAAATTAATTCATTTGTCGGGGTTGGGGAAGGTGACTAACTAAGGGAGATAATTTGGAACCAGCTCTTCTTCCTTCATTAACAGAACTCTGCTTTCCTACTGATTTAAATTTATATTCTCACTCCTTCTGGAGTGATAATTCTTCCTTTTGACTGCTTCAGTCCCCACAGACTCCTGGTTGTAGGGCAGGAAGTTGGTTATGTCACATCCAAGTTTTCGTTCCATGATAGTCCGTGCATTGGGAGCAGAGCCGATACAGGCAACTGTCACTTTCTGACAGCGGAGTGACAATGGGAGTTGTCATTATGCCATTTTGAGAGGCACAGCATCTCAGGAGTGAACGCTCAGTAGTTTATTGGCTTTAATTTGATGTTTGCTCTAATAGACATTTCTGCCATTCTGTTTCTTTCTTCTGTTTCATTTCACTTTATTTTCTATAAATATGGATTTTTTTTTAAACTTGAAAGATCTAGAGCTCTAATTTGTTTTACTTTGGAATGTAATGTATTCTTACAGTTCTCAAACTATTTAGTCAATGCTACCAATCGCCTGATATCAGCTCACACCCAGTAGCGCTGAAACCTGACGGTCAACATTAACCCCTCAGCTGGGGTCTGCATGCAGTGAGGAGGAACTTCCTACTCTAGAATGGTGATTTGGCACATACTCTTCTTCTTTAAACATCTATTAACTTTAAATTTCGATGCTTTTAAGGGAAAGATGCTGAAGGGAAACTAAAGGAACTATTTTCAAAACAAGCGAATTACTGAAAATCCCCCTAGATTTAAGGAAAATGTAATGAGAAACATGAGTATTGGGGTCATTATGGATTTTTAACTACAGATTTCAACTTCAGACCATATCCTGTGATGCTATCCAGAGGAATAATTAACACGGTGTCCCTTGTTACTGCACAGAAGGAGCCGTAAATGTACTTTCATGTCTTCCCACTTCTTTATTTCACCGCCTGCCCGTGTTGGTGAATTACATCATTACTTTCACATTAGTGAAGTTTGTAACATTTGCCTAGTCTTCCCTCAAATTACTTTTTTAAGAAAATTACAGGTTGATTGATCTCTCTGCTAGTGTTAAAGATTGGATGCTGATAACTAGTCTTTTTATTACAATTTTTCAATTCCCTAGGTCTTTATTTTGATTTACCTAGTCTTGGGTTGACTGTTTTTATCTGTAAGGGCCTATTTAGCCAGAGTGGCCCCACCTCAGTTGAACAACCATTTTGTTTATGTAGTAAAACTTAAATGGACCCTGCCCCCCTCCAGGGGAACTTACTTAAAAGTAAGTCCGGGAAACCAGTCCTAGGTAACAAATCCCAAATACAAGGGTGGGTCAGGTCAGGTGGAGATAAGGCCCCAAATGCAGGGATGAGTCGGGTCAGGTGGAGACATCCAATCAGTAGAGCACGCATACTGCCTCCCTAGCTACCAAGGAGTGTGGGGCCCGCCTTTTGGCACCAATTCTGACCAAGGTGATAGGCTAATTCAAATAGCTACCATGGGGTGAATTGTAATTCAATTGGCCACCCGTGTGGGACCTAGCATGACTGTGCAGCTTTCTCTGTGTGTTATAATCTTATTGGCCACCTATGCATGGCCAGGCCCAACCACATGGTCTCTGCTCTATAAAAGTTAGTCTGGGAGGCAGGGAGGGGTCGCCTCTTTGCAAGAGACGTCCCTGGCTGTCAGTTTGATTCTCAGCGTGAAATAAAGCTTTGCTTGACCTTCGCTTTGTATCAGTCTCGCTCCTTTGACCATGGACCCATTATTGGGGGACCCAATATATCAAGCAAATTTTTCTAGGGAGAGGCTGAGTTGTTGGGTGGTCCAGAATGCATATCTATTGTTGATGAATAAAGAAGGCAATACTAGTCTTTCAAAATTATCCACTTCTTCAGACATAGAGTGTTAGGAAGGAGAAGTCAAAGGACATCATCATGTCATTCCTTCCTTATGCTCATGTAAAGATTCTCTTTATCTTTAAGATTAAATAACTGCAGGGTGATTGGCTGGTTTAGTCAGTAGAGCATAAGACTCTTGATCTGGGGGTTGTAAATTTGAGTCCCATGTTGGATGTAGAGATCACTTTATTTTCTTTTTTTTAGAAGATTTTATTTATTTGTTGAGATAGAACAGGAGTGGGAGAGAGAGAGCGCAAGCAGGGGTTGCAGCAGGCAGAAGGAGAAACAGACTCCCGCTGACCAGGGAGCCTGCTGAGGGGCTCGATCCCAGGACACTGGGATCATGACCTGAGCCAAAGGCAGACACTTAACTGACTGAGCCCCTTAGATACCCCAAGAGATAACTTTAAAATAAAGTCTTAAAAAGAGATGGGGTGCCTGGGTGGCTCAGTCGCTTGTGTCTATCTTTGGCTTAGGTCATGAACCCAGGGTCTTGGGATCGAGCCCAGCACCAGGCTTCTTGCTTAGCCACGGACCTGCTTCTCCCTCAGCCTCTGCCCCCTCTCCTCCCCCACTCATGCTGGCTTCCTCACTCTCCCTGTCTCTCTCTCTCTCAAATAAATGAATAAAATCTTAAACACACACACAAAAAGATTAAGTTAAAAAAAGATCAAGTAACTTTACTAGGATATTTTAAAGTTGATTGTACTCTTCTAATTTTTTTCCAGGGACTTGGGATGCCTGCCTAGAATGATTGTTGCTTTATTTCAGGAAAACATTTTCCCTTTATATTCTCAGAATTTTTTCCTCCCGTACTTGTTGTGATCTCTTTTCGAGGAATACTAATGAAGCAAAACATATGTTGAATATCTTTTTCTGTCTTCTGTATCCGTCACCTTTTTTTGTGATCATTTAAAAAGTCCCCTTTCTTTTCCATTTTGTTTTGTGAGGTTTCTTAAGCCTGTCCACCATGTTTCTATGGTTCTCATTTCTGTTAATTCTGCTTGGTTACTCTAATGTGGCTTTTTTCCTCTAAAACGTTCATGCTACTCTTTCATTCCTTTGCTAGTTATATTAACTCACCCCTGACCTCCTTTTTAAAATCTCTGATTGGCATGTTTTGTCTCCTCTTTACATCATCCTTGCCCCTTTCCTCAGGAAATCATCTTGTCTGAAATTTACTGGAGAAAAAGAAGAGTTGTCTAAAATTGTTTTTTATTTTTTTTTCTTGATGTATTTGTTCTTACTTGTCTTTTGCTGATTTTTATCTTTCTCTTTTTATTTCTCTGCATTGTGTGGACCTATGTTCCATATTGGATCCTTTCAGATTATTTTTCCTTTTTTCCACAGGATTAGTAGTGTGTTGAGGAATTGTGTGGGAAGGGGCAGCAAGACAGGAAATGAGTGAGCACACTGCAGTCTTGCTCCCAGGTGCAGCCTGGAAACCCTCTCTCTAGCACTGTTCCATGCCTTGTCTCAGGGGAGCATCTCTCTTTTTCTTTCAAAAAGGTGTGGCTTAGAATCAAGTTCCTCGATTCACAGGCTCTTGGTTTATAATTTTTAAGACTCACTCACTGCTTTCCTTTTCTTCCTTCAATTTCCTTTGTCCCTGGGTCCCCTCCTCCCTCTTAGCTGAAATACCAAGCAGAAGACACATGACTTCCTTTGCACATTTGTCCTCTGTCCTTCTCAGAGTGGGGCCAAGTTTCACTGAGGACGTTCCCCATTTTGTTTTTTGGTGACTTTTTTTTTTTTTTTAAGAGAGATTTTATTTATTTATTTATTTGAGAGAGAGAGAGAGGGGGAATGAGCATGAGCTGGGGGTGTGGGAGGAGGGGCAGAGGGAGAAGTGGACTCCCCCCTGAGCAGTGCTGGGTTCATCCCAGATCTCAGAACCCCCAGGAACATGACCTGGGCCAAAGGCAGATGCTTAAATAACTGAGCCATCCAGGCGCCCTTTTCTGCAACCTATCTTATATATTCTTATTTTACTTGAAACCAGAGCAGGACTTTGTAAGAATGTGGCACACATTTTATTTACAGGGAAATTCATGTCCTGCTTAAAGACTGAAGAAGTATGCTTTTCTTCTTGCCATCCTCCTTCATTTTGGTTCAGATTTGAGGGTATTTATAGTTTCTGGATTGTGGTTGTAACTATTTCCTTGTATTTTCTTGTTTCCTTCATAATGAAATTTTTTATCATCCATTTTTTCTATATACATATATCTATATTTAAATTATATATATTTAAATAATTTTTGAAAAATTTTTGAATAAAAATGTGGCATAAAGGTGTGATTTTGTGTAATTGAGGTCCTACTTTCTCCTTAATACTCTTTTTTTATTGTACTTCCTCTTTTTCTATTTTTTATTTACTTTATTTTATTTTACTTTCTATTTTCTCCTTCTGTCTCTTTTTAAATAACTCACTGTTTAAAAATTCTTCATAATCTTAAGAATTTCAAAAGGCGTAATCCTTAGCCTTCTATTCTGCTCTTAACTCTCATTGCCCTTTTTGTTACTCTTCCCATGATTTCTCTCTTTTTCCCTTTCTTCATCTCTCATGTCATCTTGTCCTTCTTCTATACATGATCTCTCTACTTCAACTATTGCTTCTATACAAAATGCCCAAATTTTTCTTATTTCTGGGCTTGGTCTTTCTGAAGCTTTCTGTCTACATTGTAAGGGCTTTTTGTCTTTCTATTATTAGCTCAAATCAAACCACTTCAAAAACAACATAGCATTTTATCCTCTATATTTGCTCTTTGGCTGAACTTCCATGTTTCCATCAGTGCCATCTGGACAGTGGATAATAGCTTCAGGAGCTGTATGACCATCCCTATAGTATTGCCATGATCCTTCCCAATTACTTTGTTTTCTTTATTCAATCTTTAATTCTCTCTCTCTCTCTCTCTTTTTTCTCTTCTCACTTTCTCTCACACATGGAATTAACTAGATTACCACTTACCCATAGCTAATCAGTAGGAACATTAATATTCTCTCAGTTTCTCAAGATTAAATTTGAGGGTTTTTTTTTTTTTTTGTCTTTTCTTTCTATCTTGATTCTCACAACCAATTAGATTCCAATATTTTCCTTGGCAGTGATCATTCTGTCCCTGTTTCTCATTCCACTGCTACCACCCTAAGACCCTAATTCCCTGTTCACTGACTATCCTTGTAGTTTTTAGGGACTCACTCTAAATTCTTTTTCCATTTCTGTCACTATATAACACATGCTGCTGCCAAATTAGACTTCCTGAACCAGAACTACACCGTATCACTCCTCAGCAATAATACTGTCTGTGATCCCATCATTCTCCTAATGAACAATTAATTTTTCCACATTCTCTATAATGTGCTCCAACCTGTGCTCCCAGCCTACTACCCAACTGCCAGAGCTCTATCCTCCACTTGTTAGGGTCCAAAACAGACAAAACTCATAGAGTTGCTTTTATTCAGAAGTTCTGGTTTCCGCTCTCATGCTTATCAAAATCATATTCATCTTTCTCAAATGAGAACCTTCTTTAGGAAGCCCTTTAGTTCCCTGTGGCTAGATGTGCTCTGTTTTTCAGCCCCTGCTGTCATCTGCAAGGATCCATATAACCTGGTTCTCTGCATACCATTTATTATACTCCAGCCTGCTGATCTTCTTTGGGTTCCTTTAATACACTCAGCTCTTTCCTCTTTCAGGATCTTCACATTAGCTGTTTAGTATACCTAAAATGTTCTTTCCCTTCTCATTACAATGTGCTGCTCTTATACTGTCAGAACCTACAAAACTTTTCTCCCCCCATCCTTTTAGAACAGATTTTCAGGACCTCCTTGTATAGCAAAGGATTATTTATCTTATTAGTCTTTTGTCTTTTCCCCAAATGACCAACAATTCTATGAGGATAGAACAAGACCCAAATCTATTGCTTTAACCAGTGTATGCACACTTACTGAATAAGTGAATGAATGAATGAACACTTGGTTTATAAATTTTCTTGTGTCATGTTCATATTATACTTTCTAATATACCTGTTTTTACCATTTTTATAAGGCTTTAAGTCCTTTGAAGTAAAAACAAAAACCAAAACAACAACAAACCAACTTTATATTATTCATCTTGGTATCCCCTAACCTCTAGAATGGGACCAAGTATTTATGAGATTAATAAATGTTTGCAGAATTAAATCAATTTGAATTAAACCTTCAGAACAATATTAAGTCATTGCCAGGACATCACAGATGGTAAATGGCAATCTCCTTTGCTAATAGCTTCCAAGGTTGATGATGAGATAAAATCAGTCAAGCATCTATCAATATGGGTAAAGCTCCTAAATACAAAATCCTCTCTTCTAAAGTCACTGTACTGTTGCCTCCTTTGTCATATCAAAATTCTTGGTTTCATGTGCCCATTCTTCCTTAGAGTGTTCAGCATTGCTTTATGTGTCATTGTGAAGAAGGTAGCTATGGAGTAACGAAAGGAAGGAGTAAGGCCATTAAAAATAAGCTGTTTGTTTGGGGCAATGTTTTTCCTTGACCAAAGACTATGTGTCTACATGGTTTTTGCTCCCTTCTCCTTACTTATCTCACTGATTTCAATTTCTCAACCTACTTCTAATGAGATAATGTGCATTAAATTCCAGGTCAGTAACAAGGAGGGCTCTTAAAAGCTTGTGCATTTCAAGCACATGTTGAGAAATCTACCCGAGTGTTCTGCAGGTGTTCATTATGATGGATCTATAATAAAGGTGGAAAATGTGAAGGGGCTTGCTCCTCTGGTCTCCACACCTTCTAGTGCCCTCTAGTGCCTGGAAGGGAGAAATACTGGACCAAACAGCAGAATGCCCTGTCTGTTGCAGATGATCTCTATTAAGTGGTGTACTTGAGTGGACTGAAACAACAGCTGACCCCAACAGAAACATCTTTAGTGTGAAGAAATATGTGTAAATCATAAAAGACTATATGCCCATGAAGGTTATACCTGCTCTTTTTAGTTCCTTTTTTTATTATAGTTGACACACAATGTTATATTAGTTTCAGGTTGTACAATGTAGTGATTCAACACCTCTATATGTTACGCTATGCTCACCGCAAGTGTAATTACTGTCTGTAACCATGCAAGGCTATTATAATACCATTGACTATATTCTTTATGCTGGGCCTTTCATCCCCATGACTTATTCATTCCATAGCTGGAAGCCTGTTCTTCCTACTCTCCCTCATTCCTTTTACACATTCCCCAAATCCCTTTCCTCTGGCAACCACCAGTTCTCTGTATTTATGGATCTGATTATTTTTTTGTTTGCTTTTTTGTTTCACATATGAGTGAAATCATATGGTATTTGTCTTTCTGTGTTACTTATGTCACTTAGCATAATTTCTTCTAGGTCCATCCATGTTGTCTCAAATGCACGATCTCAATCTTTTTTATAGCTGAGTAGTATTCCATTGTGCATGCGTGTGTGGGGTGTGTGTGTGTGTGTGTGTGTGTATCTACTTTATCCATTCATCTAGCGATGGACACTTGGGTTGCTTCCATATCTTGGCTATGGTAAACAATGCTGTGATAAACATGGCATGGATATATTTTCTGAATTAGTGCTTTGTTTTCTTTGGGTAAATAACAGTTGTGATATTACTGGATAATATGGTATTTCCACTTCCAATTTTTTGAGGAATCTTCATACTGTTTTTCAGAGTGGCTGCACCAGTTCACATTCCAACCAACTCTCCACAGGGCTCCATTTTCTCCATATCCTTGCCAACACTTGTTTTTCCTTGCCTTTTTGATACTAGCCATTCTGATTGGTGTAAAGTGATATCTTATTGTGTGTTGATCTGCATTTTCCTAATGATTAGTGATGTTGAGAATTCTTCATGTGTCTGTTGGCTATTTGGAAAAATGTATATTCAGGTCCTGTGCCATTTAAAATCAGATTGTTTGTGGTGTGTGTATGTGTGTTGAGTTGTATAAGTTCATTATATATATTTTTATATTAATCCCTTATTGGATATGTCATTTGCAAATATCTTCTCCAATTTGGTAGGTTACCTTTTCATTTTGTTGCTGGTTTCTTTTGCTCTGCAGAAGCTTTTTATTTTCATGTAGTTTCATTTTTGGTTTTCTTTCAATCACTGACCTTTAGAAGGATCAAAATATTTTCCTCGGGGAGGAGGAGTCAAGATGGCGGAGAAGTCGCAGGCTGAGACTACTTCAGGTAGCAGGAGATCAGCTAGATAGCTTATCTAAAGATTGCAAACACCTACAAATCCAATGGGAGATGGAAGAGAAGAAGAACAGCAATTCTAGAAACAGAGAATCAACCACTTTCTGAAAGGTAGAACTGGCGGAGAAGTGAATCCAGAGCGACGGGAAGATAGACCGCGGGGGAAGGGGCCGGCTCCCGGCAAGCGGCGGAGCAACGGAACACAAAATCGGGACTTTAAAAGTGTTCCGCTGAGGGACACTGCTCCACAGGCTTAACCGGGGTGAAGCCCACGAGGGGTCACTGTGGCCTCAGGTCCCACAGGGTCACAGAAGGATCAGGGTGTCTGAGTGTCGCGGAGCTTACAGGTATTAGAACGGGGAAGCCGGCTACAGAGACAGAGCCACGGCGTGAGCTCCCAGCTCGGGGTTACCTTGAACCGGTCGCAGGCTCGGTGAGCTCGGAGTGCGGCTGGAGGCCAGGCAGACGGGAGTAATTGGGCGCTGTTCTATGGGGTCGAACTGAGGAGTGCGGCCCCGGGCTCTCGGCTCCTCTGGGCTGGAGACTGGGAGGCCGCCATCTTCATTCCCGTCCTCCGGAACTCTACGGAAAGCGCTCAGGGAACAAAAGCTCCCGAAAGCAAACCCCAGCGGATTACTCAGCCCGGCCCCCGGTAAGGGCGGTGCAACTCCGCCTGGGGCAAAGACACTTGAGAATCACTATAACAGGCCCCTCCCCCAGAAGATCAACAAGAAATCCAGCCAGGACCAAGTTCACCTACCAAGGAGTGCAGTTTCAATACCAAGAAGAGAGGCGGAATTCCAGAGGAGGAGAAAGCAAAGCACGGAACTCAAGGCTTTCTCCTCATGATTCTTTAGCCTTGCAGTTAATTTAATTTTTTTTTCCTTTTTCCATTTTTTTCTCTTCTTCTGCCAAATTTTTTTAACTTTTACCCTTTTCTTTTTTAACGTTTTTTAACTAGTTTATCTTACATATTTTTTTTTGTTTTTTATATTTTTTCTTTATTCATTTTCTTTTTTTAATTGTTTCTTTTTTTTCTTTTT
>PJEN01029710.1:0-10186 GCA_004024605.1 Pteronura brasiliensis | reverse complement strand
CTGGTGGTGGCCTTGGCGTCCGTGTCGTCGCTCTTCCTGTTCTCGGTGCTGGTGTTCGTGGCGGTGCGGCTGTGCAGGAGGAGCCGGGCGGCGTTGGGGGGCGGCTGCTCGGTGCCCGAGGGCCCGTTTCCGGGCCACCTGGTGGACGTCAGCGGCGCGGGGACCCTGTCCCACAGCTACCAGTATGAGGTGTGTCTGACGGAAGGATCTGGGACTGGTGAGTTCAAGTTCTTGAAGCCGATTATCCCCAACTTCCCACCCCAGCGCTCTGGGAAAGAGACGGAAGAAAATCCTACCTTCCGCAATAGCTTTGGGTTCAATATATAGAGACCACAATTAAGTTTCATATTCTATATGTGCCACTTTTTTATGCCACTTCCAGATCAATGTTATTTCCCCCAATTTGTGTGTATTTTAAATTTATCCGGGGTACTTTTATATTTTCACAAATTGTACCCATCTTTACTTTTAAGTGAATGTTATCTTTATTTGTGGTTGTAATTAGATGGTACTTTATCCTATAATCCAGGTCTTAATGGGTAGTTTGCCTCCTTAAGGAAGAAGACCAAATAAATCACTTTTGTCCATGGCCCTCTCTCCAGTTACACTTTCACCCATAATTATGCTTTTGGTAAAAATAAAGAAGACCACTTTCAAATTATTTCAAGTGTTCAAGTATTTCTTCATTTCATTTTTTTTCTTGCAGTTTTCTTGTGTAGTAATGGTTGCTACTCAGAAATGTCATTTTTCTTCCTTTAAATTCACTGCATTTTTATTAACATTTTAACATGTTTATTGTTGTTAAAAGCCCTGAAAAATCATGTCCTATAATAGAACTGTAAGTGTAATCACCTTGTTTGAAAGGGTCAGTAGGCAATTTTGTTAACAACTCTTCTTTATTCAACCTGGAGAGTGATTGTGAAGGCACATCAATATTGTGGCTACCCAGAAAGTCTTAGAATATGAAGTTATAATTTTTCAGATTTCTTGTTGATATTACAAAGCTATAATGTAATCCACCTGAATCCATCTGAATAATAATTTGTATAGCATAAAGTGGACCAGTGTGCTAATGTTTGTAACTTTTACCTTCTGTGTTCTCCCAGAATTTTTATTTATTTAATAATTTATTTAATAAAAATAATTTATTATTAATTTAATAATTTATTTATTAAATTTATTTATTTAATAATTATATTTGTTAAATTATATACAGTTATATATGTATATAATACATACGCATGTATATATAAATACATGTATGTAGTGTTCAGTGGGCACTAATTTCAAACCTAAGGGGCGCTTGGATGGTTTGGTAAATTAAGCATCTGACTCTTGATTTTTGGCTCAGGTCATGATCTTGGGGTTGTGATATTGAGCCCTATGTTGGGCTCCATACTGAGCATGGAGCTTGCTTGGAATTCTCTCTCTCCTTCTCCTTCTTCTGCCCCTCCTGCCTCACACATACTCTCTCCTCCCCTCTCTCTTAAAAACAAAACAAAGCAAAAACCTTAAAAAAGACACCCGAAAAATTATGTTGTACATATTATTGAATATATGAACATAATAGGAATGTTTTGTAAACAATTCCTAGCTTTTGGGGGATGAAATCTAAAATTGCCCATATTACGATGCTCTTTTTAATTTTCAAGTGTTGTTATGGTCCACTAAAGTGATTTCATGACCCTACCAATGGGTAGCAATCCAAGACTGAAAAACCGCTTTTCTCAGAGATTTATGTAGATATATGTAGAGCATTGAGAAATATCAAGAGATAATCCTTTAAGGTTTTAATTTTTTTTTAAGAAAATTTCAAACCATTGTAAGGAAGTTTTGCCTCATGTAGCACAGGCACCAACCAACTACTCTTGACTTTAGTGATCTGACTACATTACAGAAGAGAAAGCCTTCATGATGAGATTCCAGTGAATCTCGTCAATAAGCTCAAAGTCTGTATTTTGTGGAAGAAAACTGTGGAGAAACAAAATGAGTGAGGGTATAGAGGAAAGGAATTATGTGTGTGAGAGAGTAGCACATGAAAGATGAAATGGGTGAGAGTAAGGAACATGATGACTCTTTTGCCTCTAGTACTACAGACTAGAATCAATGCCAGAAAGTGCCTCTTCAATATATTTTAAAACTTTATCTTAATATTGTAGCAGGGCTAGATATTAGTTACTAATGTTGGGAAGTAAAATCTCTTGCTCTAGTATATTGCAAATAATCTAATGTTCACATTTTCTTAAAGCTGAGATTTCACTACCAGTTCTTCTGAACTACATGGAGTGATTAATTATTCTTTGAATTCAAGGAAAATGAAGGGAACAGAAGTTTGTCCACGCAGGCTAATTAAATTCTAATTTTCTGTTTTTAGAAGTGGAACTAGGAAAAAGTATCCTCCCCAAATGAGAAGCTGGCTTTCAGAGAATGAAAATTCATACAAATTCCATAATTCAAAGTAAAGTATTAAGATTACCTCCTGTCTTTACTGCACTTAGTAGGAAAAATATGTACAATCACTAGCTTAAAAAGATAAAAAGCATTATAGCATCTTAGCATGCTAGACAAGGTACATACACTACTGAAGATGAAAAATAAAAATGACCACTTCAAGCACACCAGAATAGCCATAATAAAAAAGACAGTAACTGTTGGAAAGGATGTAGAGATATTGCCGACCTGTTGGAAAGAATGTGAAGTGGTGCATTTATTTGAAAACAGTTTGGCAGCTCCTCAAAATGTTAAACATATAGTTACCTTATGATACAGAAATTCAACTCCTATGTATCAATGCAAAAGAAATAGAGTGTATGTTCACACATGCACAAAAACTGTATACATGCATGTTCATAGTAGTGTTATTGATAATATTGCCAAAAATGGAGACACCCCAAATGTTCATCAACTGATGAATGGATAAACAAAATATGGTATCTCCGTACAGTGGGGTTGTTATTATTCAACACCAAAATGGAATGAAGTACTGATACAGACTACAACATGTACAAACCTCAAAATCATTACTCTGAGTGAAAGAAACCAGTTGCAAAATATCTTACATTTTATGAACCCATTTATATGAAATGTTCTGAACAGGCAAATCTATAGGGACAGAAAGTAGATTAGTGGTTGCCTACAGCTGTAGGAGGATAGGGGTTGGAGAATGGCTAAAGGGTAAGAGGTTTCTTTTTGGCATGTTGTTCTGAAATTAGACTGGGGTGATAATTGCACAAATCTGGAAATATACTAAAACCAATTACATTGTACACTTTTTTAAAAAAGATTTTTTATTTTTATTTATTTGACAGATAGAGATCACAAGTAGGCAGAGAGGCAGGCAGAGAGGGGGGTGTGGAGAGGAAGCAGGCTCCCCACTGAGCAGAGAGCCTGAAGTGGGGCTTGATCCCAGGACCCTGAAATCATGATCTGAGCCGAAGGCAGAGGCTTAACCCACTGAGCCACCCAGGCACCCCTGTAGACTTCATTTTTTAAAGATTTTATTTATTTTAATAAATAAATGGGTGGAGATGCAGAGGGAGAGGGAGAGAATCTCAAGCCAACTCTGCAAGAGGATGGAGTCCAATGCTGAGCTCAGTCTCATGATGCTGGAGACCATGACCTGAGCCAAATTCAAGAGTCAGATTCTTAGCCAACTGAGTCACCCATGTGCACCTGTACTTTACACTTTTTTTAAAGGGGTAAGTGAGTTCACTGAGTGTGTTCACATGCTGGGCACGGGAGTCATGTGTTTTATGCTCTGGTGGCACTTACTTTTTTTTAAAGATTTTATTTATTTATTTGACAGAGATCACAAGTAGGTAGAGAGGCAGGCAGAGAGAGAGGAAGGGAAGCAGGCTCCCTGCTGATCAGAGAGCCTGATTTGGGGCTTGATCCCAGGACCCTGGAATCATGACCTGAGCCCAAGGCAGAGGCTTTAACCCACTGAACCACCCAGGTGCCCCTGTACTTTACACTTTAAATGGGAAAACTTTATGGTACGTAAGTGATATCTCAATAATGCCATCAAAAACACTGGTGGGGGGCACCTGGGTGGCTCAGTGGGTTAAGCCTCTGCCTTCAGCTCAGGTCATGATCCCAGATCGAGCCCTGCATCGGGCTCTCTGCTCCACAGGGAGCCTGGCTCCACCTCTCTCTCTCTGCCTGCCTCTCTGCCTACTTGTGATCTCTGTCTGTCAAATAAATAAAATCTTTAAAAAAAACACTGGTGGGAATGGTTCTAGCAGCCTGTGTCCCAAGTAAGATGGGTCTTCTCTTATTATAGGAGAGGGGGGAAAGAGCAGTTCAAACAGCTCAGGCAGAAACTCTATCAGGTGCAACAGCAGAGAAAAGGACCAGGTTCTGCTGCTTCAAGTTTTTCCGGATTATCTGAAAAAGAGGACTTGGTATTTATTTATAGAAAGAACTGTTTCCTGACTCTAATGGAGAGTGCCAGGATTTCAGGAGCTCAGGTGCCCAGATAGAAGTAACTAACAATTCTCTTCAAAAGTATTGCTAAAACCAAATTTTGTTTTTATGCTTCGAATACCTCACTTAGAGTTAAATTTAAGCCAATGGGGGGAAAGTTCACTTACAAAATGGAGATGTGAGAAATGGCCCAGCCTCCCAGAAAGGATTTACTTGAAACATTACCAGTAAAAACCAAGTAACAGTTTTGGTTGGAATCTCCCAGGAGAAAGGACATAAAGACATTTTAGCTTACAACACTTTGTTCCCTTCATCTCCTTCCTACCTCAAGTCCTGCTGCCACTCCCAGTCCCACTGATAAACAACAGGGCTTCTCAGTCCCTAGGTATTCACCTGTCCCCCAGCTCAGTCTTTAGTCCCCTGGCTACATGCTGTACTTTTTCACCACCCGAAATGGTTTTTCCTAAGAATAATTTCAGATCTCTCTCTCTCTCTGAGAATACAATCTATGCCTTTAATCCTCTCATTCCACTACTCCTATCACTTTGACTTCATTAGGACCTCCACTGCATGATACTGCTACTATATCTCAACCCCCTGGTGTTCTAATTTCTCCCCTATTCAGCTAATTCCCTGGTCTACTCCTCATGCCCATATTCTGCATTCCCTTGTTCAGTTTTCCTTCACTGAAACCATCCATGAAACTCCACTCCAGATGAATGTAATTGTCTCCTTCCACTTCTGTTATGTCACTGATGCTGCACTCTATAAGGCAAAACTTAGAAATCGTCAACAGTGTTTTGACACTGTTTATCACATCAAAACTTAATTGGACTTTAAGACCAATAAATTGTTCTGTATTTTCCTAATCAGCTTTCTCTTCTGTTCTCTATAACAACTACTTCAAACCTAGTTATCTCACTTTCAATTTCCCACCCTTCAGCAGATGAATTTGCTTAATAGCTTGCTGAGAAAATAGAATCTATCAAATGGAATTTCTCTCAATTTTCCATCCCCAAATCCACACCCTGAATAGCGTGTGTACTTACAATGACCTATGCTGAGGTCACTTTCTACCCAAGTCCAATCTCTTCATTTATTTTCCAGGTCTCTCTACCCACCTTCTAGAGGCTTCGCATTGAATTAATCCTCTCTTTGGTATCTCACTTTTCTTCCTCTCTGTTGAATACTACAAATCAGCATTTTAATTAAGTTCAAATTTCCCTAGGCTTAAAAAAAACCATTGAGTCTCAATTTCCCTGCAGATACCATCAGTTTCTTTTCTTTTCCAGCTAAATTTGAAAGGATTGTCAATTTTACTTCCTTACACCTCTTGCTTTTCAACCAAGTGCAATCTGATTTTCACTGTGACCACTCAAACTATTATGGTAAAGGTGACTGAAGTTTTCTGTAAAAGTCAGATAAGGTTATATTGCCCAACAGAGCAGTGTAACTACCCAGTGGCTTGTAAAAGTATGTTATCCCCTTCTAACAGTTCAAGTGTAAATGACTGGGTAGATGAGCCGGCTTTGCTCATTACAATCCTACCAGAACCAAATTTTGTTATAAGTAATTGCTCCTACATTCCCTACTGCAGTGTCATAATCTGCGTGACTGTAGCTACCTCACTGCCATATCCAGGTTCTAGTTGGCAGGCAGGGAGGAAACCCACCCAGATGTCTTCTATTCTAGACCTAGGAATGGCAAACAAAAATTCTGTTCAAAATATTAATGAGAACTTAATTCAATTGGCCATACCTAACTACAAAGGAGACTGGGACAGGCATTCTATGAGTAGTCACATGCCTGCATACTATTATATAGTAGTGCTCTTACTATAAAGGAACAGATTTTGGCAGATATCTATTAGAGCCCTCCACAATGACCAACTTAATCCAATGGACCATTTTAACATTCATTTTCAAGGTGGTAGTTTCAAAAGCATTTGCTACCATTGATCTTCCTCACCTCCTTGAAATGATATTTGCTTTTGGTTTCATGATTCTGACCAAAGCCCTTCTTTATCTTTTTTTTCCTTCTTTATCTTTTTTTTTTTAATTTATTTGACAGACAGAGATTACAAGTAGGCAGAGAGGCAGGCAGAGAGAGAGGGGGAAGCAGGCTCCCTGCCGAGCAGAGAGCCCGATGCGGGGCTCGATCCCAGGACCCTGAGATCATGACCTGAGCTGAAGGCAGAGGCTTTAACCCATTGAGCCACCCAGGCGCCCCCTTCTTTATCTTTTTAAAGATACTTTATTTCCTCTCTTCTCTAATGAAGGCATTTTTTTTTTCAGAGTTCAATGCTGAGCCTCTTCAACTGTTACCTGACATACTTTTGCTTCGTTGGTTTACGAGTTCTCAGGGTTTCAATCATCATATATATGCTGGTGAAACCCAAAGTCCATTTCTACCCCAGTTTGTATCCTATGCTTCAATTATATATGTACCTATATACAACACTACATAAGCACATACATGTGTGAACACACATACATATACCCCAAAGGCACTTACCTCAATATTAGCATATCCAAAATTGACTTCATCTTTTTTCACTTCAATCTTTTCTGTTCCTCAGTGTTCCTTGTCTTAGAGAATGACACGACTATCCATTTAGTTGTCCAATCCAGAGGTCTGTTAATCATCCTCGCATCTTTCCTCTTTTTCTCCCCATGCAACCCACCAGTCACCAGATCCCAAGTATCTTTCTTATTAATCATCCCTCCTCTCTCCATCCACACCAGCAATACCCTTAACTGGGCTGCCATTATCTCCTAACTGGTGCCTCTGATTCCAGTCATTCCTTCTGAAATTAATTCTCTGCACTTCTTCTAAACTGATTTTTTTAAAAATGCAGATGTAATCATTTAATCAAATGTTCAAAATCCTACATTGTATTTTAGTTGCCCACAAAATAAACATTTTAATTTGTGATACAGGTGGCTCTTCTAGATATTTCTTTTTTTTTTTAGATTTTTCTGTATTACTCTTTGCTTATGCATACATTGTGAAATATTTCAATTACTTGTTTTTAGCCAGTGAACTCCATAAAGGCAAGGATTAAATCTATCTTATCTATTCCATATTATTACATGTGTAAAAATGTGTAAGTATTTAAAAATACATGTATTTCAAAATATGTAAGTGAAAAAAGTAATGACACTAGTAACTATAATTGAATTCAAAAGTATTTACAAGAGTGAAGCATATATTTGAAAATCTCAAGAAATGCCTTAGGGGCACCTGGGTGGCTCAGTCGGTTAAGCGGTTAAGCGTCTACCTTTGGCTCAGGTCATGATCCCTGGGTCCAGCCACCCAACCCTACCTCAGCTCTCTGCTCAGTGGCGAGTCTGCTTCTCCCTCTCCTTCTTTGATCTCTCTCCCAAATAAATAAATAAAAATCTTTTTAAAAAAGTTAATTAAAGAAATGTTCTAAAAATATTATTTTTTAAAGAGTTTATTTATTTATTTGACAGAGAGAGACACAGCGAGAGAGGGAGCACAAGTGGGGGAAGTGGGAGAGGGAGAAGAGGGCTGCCCACTGAGCAGGGAGCCCAACGCGGTGCTTGATCCCAGGACCCTGGGATCATGACCTGAGCTGAAGGCAGCCACTTAAGGACTGAGCCACCCAGGTGCCACTAAAAAATATTAATTCTTCAGTTCAGGACATACTTCTTCTGTTCAGGACGTCTGTTTCCCCCCCCCCCAAAAAAAACTCTTCGGTTCAGGACATCTTAATAGAGTCCTGTCAGCATTCAAAACAGCACTAATTACATGCTCTGTATAGACCTTGTTTGGGTCCTGATTCAAACAAACAAACAGCAAAAATATTTTAGAGAAAAATGAAGAAAACCAAATACAGACTGGGTCTAAGTTCTATCAAGGAATTATTGCTAACTTTGTTGATTGTAATAGTGGTATCATTATATTTTAAAGTCTTTCTCTATTAGAGATACTTGGTGAAGTATTTAGAGGTAAAGATATATGATGTCTGGGATTTGCTTTAAAATATTCCAGCTGTATTCATGAATTATTTGTTCAAAGAGAAAATTTTTACTGAAAAAAATTCATAGAAACACATGGTGGCGCTGTAGGATAAGATGAAATTAGTGCATGGAGGACACTGTGGGCTTCTTTATTCTGCGGAACAGAGACCAATCCAAGTCACTGAAAAGAGAGGTAGTACAGGAGTTTCATCTACTACAGCTGCTGAGTGCTATATACCTTCCAGGGGGGTTCTTATTTTTTAAAAATTGAGCTTCAACTTCCAAAATTAGGGCTGAAAGATTTTCCTGCAAAAGCAGTTGCTGGAAGGAGCTATGGAGATCAAAGGGGACCTCGCTCTGCAGAAAAGGCAAGTCCTGATTCTCTTTGTTTTGCTGGGATTATCTGAGGCAGGTCCTGAATCTGTGCGATATTCTGTGGCAGAGGAAACAGAAGTTGGTTCTTTTGTGGCCAATCTTGCAAGGGATCTAGGGCTTGGGGTGGAGGAGCTATCATCACGGAAGGCCCGGGTAGTGTCAGATGATAAGGAAAAGCACTTACAACTAGATTTACGGACGGGGGATTTGCTCCTAAATGAGAAACTGGACCGAGAAGAGCTCTGTGGCTCCACCGAGCCCTGTGTGCTGCATTTTCAGATGGTATTAGAAAACCCTTTACAGTTCTTTCGGGCTGAACTGCAAGTCACAGACATAAATGATCACTCCCCTATGTTTCTAGACAAGCAAATACTTATTAAAATATCAGAAAGTACCAGCATTGGAACCACATTCCTAATGGAGAGTGCCCAAGATTTGGATGTAGGAACCAACAGTCTTCAAAACTACACAATTAGCCCCAATTCTCATTTCTACATTAAAATCCAAGACAACGGTGATGGAAAGTTATACCCAGAACTGGTCCTGGACAGAGCATTAGATCATGAGGAGGAGTCTGAGCTCTCATTAACACTCACAGCACTGGATGGTGGATCGTCACCCAGGACTGGGACAACTTTGGTTCTCATCAAGGTCCTGGACATCAATGACAATGCCCCTCAGTTTGCTCAGAAGCTCTATGAAGTGCAAGTTCTGGAGAACACACCCATTGGTTCCTGGATTATCACCATTTTTGCTAACGATTTGGATACAGGAAATTATGGGAAAATATCATACACATTTTTGCATGCATCAGAAGATATTCGTAAAACATTTGAAATCAATCCAATATCCGGGGAAGTTCATTTGAGATCATGCCTGGATTTTGAAGTGATACAGTCCTACACTATACGTATTCAGGCAACAGATGGTGGGGGTCTTTCAGAAGAATGTACTCTTCTGGTTAAAGTAATAGATATAAATGATAATCCACCAGAAGTGACCATCTCATCATTTACAAAGTCAATTCCAGAAAATGCCTCAGAGACTCTGGTTGCTCTTTTTAGTGTCCGAGACCAAGACTCTGGGGACAACGGGAGGATGGTGTGCTCCATTCAGGATGACCTCCCCTTTTATCTGAAACCAACCTTCAAGAACTTTTTCACTCTAGTTTCGGAAAAAGCACTGGACAGAGAGATAATATCCGAGTACAACATCACCATCACCGTCACCGACCTGGGGACCCCCAGGCTGAAAACCCAGCACAACCTAACGGTGACGGTGTCCGACGTCAACGACAACGCCCCGACCTTCAGCCAGACGACCTACACCCTGCGCGTCCGCGAGAACAACAGCCCCGCCCTGCACATCGGCAGCGTGAGCGCCACCGACAGAGACTCGGG
>PJEN01029709.1:0-10187 GCA_004024605.1 Pteronura brasiliensis | reverse complement strand
TCTAGTAGTAATGCACAACCATGCATACAAGGATACATATTCTACCACACTTTATTTATGGGAAATTCCTAGCAGCATTAACTAAACCAGCACCATCCTTGCTCCTCCTATTATTTTATTTTATTTTATTCTTACAGTACATTCTACATCCTCCATATGAAGCCTTTGTCAGTCTGCCTCTCCTGTGAGATTTGTTTCTAAGAAAGCACTGACTTTGTCCACATCCATTTCTATATGTTCAGCATGTAGGACAGTGACAGATTCATAATAAGTGATTACAGAAGATACGCTCATGAAATCAATCATTGCAAACATCTGGGGGACTACGTTTAACAAGAATCTTCTGGTGTAAACAGTGACCTCCATTTCACCAGTAATGAAACCAAGGTGGAAAAAATGGAAGGCTCTTGCCCAGTTTTGAACAACAGATAAGCAGAATTGGAGAACTTGAGCCCAAATCTCTGTCTGAAAAATCTATGCTCTTTGGACTGTATCGAGAGCAGATCTTCCCCAGAGCCTCACGGTTCACGTTCAAAGAGCTCTTTCCTTCCTCACTGTTTATCATGCTGTTCACCTGCTTTTAGTTGTGACATCTGGCATTACACACTTTCTCTTTATCCTTTTATCCTTTGCATGGTTTTTCATCATTAGTACCTATTTTCACCCTCTTTCTCTCTTAATCCTGAGAGGGTTATCAGAGGTGCCTCCATGAGCGCCAGCCCATCACTCCCCACCCCACCTCCATCCCCATGCAGTGCTGGGAGCATCTGCTTCCTTTCCTGACAAATGAACTAAATTTGTGAGGTTTGAGCTGAAACCTTACTCTCACTTGACATTCTCTCCTTCCTTTGACTATCTACAGGAGTTTTTCTCAATAGATTTTTGGTGGGTTGGTTGTTTGTCTTGTTTTGTTTTGTTTGTTTTCAGTTGTTACTCTTCTTCCTCTGGTCTATGCCTGGTTTTCATTATTTGACTCTATGGATGATACCAGTATTTTTCTCTTCAAAAGTGGTGGATTCAATCTACATCTTTAGAGTTACTTCCCATAGCCATTTTATTAAACCACACGCTTCTACACACAATCAGAGGATTTGTAATGAAAGCAATATGGTCATTTCCATTCTGCAGCCAAGAAATAATGGCCAAGAGATAATTGGCTGTCGTGGGTTTCTGGTGGTTACTTTCACAATTTGGATGCATGTGTGGTTCCCTTGGCATCTTGCAGGTAGGACTGGCCCCTCTTCTTTGAGTTCTCAGATTATGGATGTTTTCTTAAACTGATTGGTTCCCCTAGATTTTTTTAAATTAAGTTTCCCATCTTGAGACTGTGTTCTTAGCTATAGTGTGCTTCTCTGATCACAGACAGGCCTGCCTGGGCTTTCTAAATGTTGTAAGTCTGTCTTAGTCCATCTGCTTTTAAATGAAATTATATCCCCTGAAACTGTGACTTTGTGAGTAATTACCAAGAACAGGTTCATGTCATCATCTCACAACTTAATTAAAAAATTCTTCGTCTCTGAAGGAAAGACAATGTCCTGTAAGTAACACATGTGCCCTCAGAAAGGCACTCTGGATTTGGACCGAGGGGTGTTATTTCTTAGGTGGTGAATATATATCACCTAAACCCACTTCTTCACCTAAAACTCTTCCTGAAGCATGTGTCCATTTTCTCTTCAAAGAATAAGAATCAGAAATGTCTCCTTATACCTAAGATAAAGAGCCCAGTGTCCGGAGTGATTTGCATTCCCTAACAGTTGCCGAACATTAGTGAGCTCCCTCTGCCCTGCTTGTTCATTTTCATGCCGGACCTCACGGTGGCCTCCTTCTTTCTTGGGCTGAAGCCCTCTCTTCCCTGTAATGTCCATCCCAGCTCCTACATGGCTCCCGCCACTGGAAATCCAACCTTCCTCTCTTCCCTGCACTCACACTAGTACTTAGCTCTGCTGTGTATCTCCTGCGACTCAACTGTCCCCCCGGCCCCCCAACAATGAGGTCATTACAGTGGTCACTGCTTCCACACGATCCTTTGGTTCTGTTCCTAGATCTCAAAAGTTTTGTGTGCTCCCTTTCTCTGTGAAGTGTCTCTCTCTCTCTAGCTTGGCTGAAGAACAAGATTGATCATCAGTCTTTCTTTTATTCTTGCTTTCTTATCTCCACTCCTCTTTTTTGTTTATGTTTTCATTTTTCTTTATCTATTTTTAGCTTGCCCATTTCATCCTCTATTCAGGGCCCCTGCTTTCCAGCAACAGCCAAAGCCTGGGGGCAAATGCTTGACTGTATCCAGTCTAAGCCCTCCAGTATTTCCCCTGACATCCTCACACCTGCAACCTCCTTTTTCCAGTTTGCCTTTCCACACTTGACTCCAAGGTGCCACTCTTCTGACCATCACCCCCATAATTCTCACTACAGGATGTTTTGTTCAGTTTTCAGGCCCTCCCATCCATCCTTTAAGCTAGATGGATCTGGGTCTATTATGCCATTTCAAAGAAACAGAAACTGGACAACCCGTTTTATATTTTGTTATATGATCTGCAGTATTACAATCTAAAAACTAAGCAAACTTGCCAACCAACCATGGGGACCATTAAGAAAGTTATTTGTTTGAACACAGATCTTAAGATGGTACAGATTTCTTCCTTCTTTAAATCAGTATAATGGAATTGGTAAATGAGCAGACTTAGTAATAAATTCTACAGCCCTTGACAAACTTCTGTTTAATCCCCACAGCCCTGGTATCAATCGGGTCAAGCAGTAATATTCCCAAATTAGTATTTCATTTAAAAGAGAAAGCACATGCTAGAATTTTCTCTCACATCTGCTTTCCCAGCCTGATCAGTTCTGCAGCCCAAGGTTATGATAAGGCCCAATCATATGAGAAAAAGTCAGGGAAGCTATTCACTCTTACTGAGTTGTACTATCTAGAAATTAGTCTTCAGGTCCAAGATATGAAGGACAAGGAAAAAAACAAGAATTCCTTTTACATATCACACCACTTTTTCTAATAGTCATGTTATTTTCAATCCTTTAGAGGAATTCAAATAGGTGTTTGAAGATAAAATAGGCATATATTCAATTAGACCAAATTTCTGAAATCTCCTTGTAATTACTTTATTCTTGCTTCTTTTTTATTGTTTCTTCTGCTCTTTTGATGAATTGAAGACTGCTCTTCCAATTATAATTGCTAATTCTGAGTTCACTTGTCACTTTTGGGTAACTGCCACATTGAATCAGCTGTTTCAAGGAGAGAGGTAATTCAAAGTAGCTCTGCTTTTTCTAAAGATTTATTTATTTATTTGAGCGAGAGGGAGAGAGTGTGCATGCATGTGTGAGGGTAGAGGAGGAGCAGAGGGAGAGAGAGTCAGAGAAGCAGAATCCCTGCTCAGTACAGAGACCCACATAAGGCTTGATCCCCAGACCCTAAGTTCATGACCTGAGCAGATCCCAAGAGTCAAAGCCTTAAGAACTGAGCCACCCATACGCCCCTAGAATAGGTCTGCTGTTTAAGGAAATACTTACCAGGAAGCAAATTCCACTACCATGTCTTTTATGATTTTTTAAAATTTTAAACATTGAAAGGTCCATTTATTATGATTATCCTGCCAGAATAATCCCTTTGAGCAAGCAGTCGGTAAGTTCTCCTGAAACGCATCATTAGTAATGTAAAGCGTTTCTCCATTATCCACTTTCCCTGCAGCAAGTACGTATTAGCTTCCACATTTTATAAAAATCACGTGTAATTTGCATGACAGGACAGGTGGACATTTCCCCATAATTTATTTAAAGCTTTTAATGAATTTATGGGATGGGTGGATATTTCCTCGTAGTTCATTAAAAAATTTAGAAGCCACTTCTTTCACGGCATTCAGGACTTGTCAGTGATCTCTGGAAGAAGGTAGTGATTAATTTCTGAGCCAGATACGGGATCTGATTTCAGCCCAAAGAAGGGAGGGATTACGGACATGTTCATTTACTTCATCGGGTTCTCTGATAGTCTTGAAGATATCAGTTGATTTTCAGATGCAGAATTAAGCTCTGCAAACGGTTATGCATTAGGCACTGCACGTTTGAGACTGAATTTGGAACACCGGCCCTGGAGTTGAGCATTTTGCCTCTTTTACATCTGCACATCCTGTGAACCCCCTTTAGTTCTCTCTGTCTGCTCTGACCACAGCCCTGCGAGCAGCTCATTTTCCCAAAAGGGTGCTTTAGACGATAGTCATTAGGAAGATGTGCAAATCCATCCAGCTCTGCCAGCTTGGGGGCTTAGCTCTGATCACCGTTAATGAAGATAATGATTTAATGGGTGGAAGAATGAGTATGAGAAAGAATGATTAGACTCTACAGGAGTTTCATAACCAATCTCCACAGAAGCTTATCCTGTGTCTCCGCTGACCCACTCAATTCCATGTTTGGAAATTATCCTTGTGAATAAAGGGATATTGAAAATCCTCCAACCCAAGACACAGTCAGGCTTTTCTTTTTAACAAGAACTATACAATTTTAGCATTATTTCCACCAAACCCCAAAGTTGTGTTAGTCTACCATTAAGGCAAAAAATAACTACTATTTTAATGCCAGTAAGACAATAATATTAGTACCTAATGAGGTAGAGGCTTCTGGATGATGGCAAACTAAGTTTTCTAGTAACCCCTTAAGACTTTTAGAAAAGCCTTAAGTGAAGCAAAACTTAATCACTGAAGATTTGGGAAGAAAATGTTCCAGGCTAAATGAATGCCCTGGATTCGGTAACAGTGTAATGATTACAGTATCAGCTGTAACAGAGAAGAACCCTCCTCTCACTCCCGATCCCTTGCAAAGTCTTGCAAACCCTTGCAAACTGCACTGTGGCTTTCTGATTTCACAAGTGGTTAAGAGATGTCTAAAAACACCATCATAGTCAGAGTTGAGGAATGATAATAATCTTGGTTTAAATGCGTGATAACTCAGCAAACAAAAAAAGGTTTTGTAATAACCATAAACCGTAAAGGGCCAATGTTGGTACAGTGGCTCCCTGCTCTTAGTGTTACCCTCAGAATGATCTTTCATGGGGCAGGAAGAGGCATCTCTCTGAGCTTGTGAGGTCGGGACATTCACTGACCTCAAGAAAACTGGACAGGTGGGGACACTGGAAGCTCATGTTTCTGTCCTATTGGAGAGGAACTGGTGACCAAGTGTTTGCCAAAAAGCCAATGGTCCTGGTATGGATGTGGTTTGAATGAAAGGCTAGATTTCTGTAGGCTTTGAAACTGGCTAAATCTGTGTAGGGACTTCTTCATAAAGAAATACATTGTTTCTTTGAGGGGATAAAGAAGGCTTTGCACACACCCCATAACTTTGATATGTGCATGTTGGAATGCAGAGCTGCAAGGAGTATTTGTCGAATACTAAAAACAGTTTTAGGCTTGTTCTTTCAAATGTCAGAGGTCAATTTACAAAGTTTTACTTAATGTTAGACATATCACTATCATGAATGCAATGCTTGTTGGAATAAGGAAGTAAGTTGTACATTCTTTAAACCATTTTTAAAATATCTGGAACAAGTAAGAACATCATTGTTTTCAATGGTGTGTGACCAAACACAGAAAAGCCAGCTTTAGGACATTATTTAAGGAAAATTTTTAAAAAATGCCTTTGAGGTCTAAATCTGTTTTGTCCAAAAGTAGGGACAAACTTCTCATTCTCCAGCTTCAGAAAGAAGAATACAGTGTCTTGGTATAAGGGAGAGAGAGGACAGAGACAATGGTCCAGGTGTTTTGGAGAGGAGAGATGCTCAAACATGGAGCACATAATTATTTTCAAGACACTCTTAAAAGTGGATTTTTTTTTTTTTTTTGTATTTCTGAAGCCTACAGTAAGAATGCAAAAAAATGTTAACCAAGAACTATTGCTTTTCTAGATGTGGACAATGGATAAAGGACCTCTTGAGGGTTGTAAGAAAGCCTCAGTACTAGGGAGATACTATATTGGCTTACAGCTGCTAAGGTCAGAATAATAAGGCTTACTATTTAATTTTAGAAAACAGGTAACTGAATTTCTGAATTGGCTTTTTTTGTGTGTGTTAACCTTAAAGAAAACTCTGACATTCCAAGCAGGTTTCATTAGTCACACAAACTGGACCCCAGTGAAAAAATCAGAGATGATTACATTTCTACACACAGAAATTATCATCTTGTGGTTCTCGTGAAAATTGGGAGAGAATTTTATTGTCATGTCTCCCTTCCTAAATTTCTAAGTTTTGAAAAGATATGCTCTTACTTTATTCTTTTGGTGGCTATCTATTTGCCTAAAATACAAAATTAAGAATGTAGACATGGCTATTTAATGTATGCAAAATGAAAGTATATCCATGACCTATGCATATGGGTGGGTACATATATATGCTTGTTTTTATATAAAAATCTCTGGGACAACAATATGATTGTGGAATTTCTCTCAATAGTATTTCAACAGGAGCAAGGAGATACAAATGTGAAAGGAAAATTTGAATCTAATATAACCGATAAGTAGGACATACCAACCAAGACATAATATCTTTATTTTTTGGTGACTTGATCCCTGAAATTTGAGTATTCTTATAAGTTTTTCATGGCATGATACGATTTATCTGTGTTGCACAGTCTTATGTGGAAATGTTCTCTGACATCTTTACTTCCTGATAATATTTTTTGTGTGATTTTGGTAGGATTAAATTGAAATAATAAATATAAACCCAAGCATCTCAGGAAAGTTACTCAAAACTCAGAGTTTTGTAAGGGGACGTGAGATTTCTAAAATGGTGTGTGATACTGAAATTTGGTTATACCTAAAAGGCTGTTGTTGGCGTGAAGTTTTGCTATGACTAGTTTCTGTAAGCTAGATGTGGGCACCTCAAAGCCGAGGGTATGTGTATCTGTGTGTCTAAAAGTGGGACTTTATGCTGTCAATTAAAGATGTCTCAGAGGCCTCACAGATTGGAATAGTTGCTTCCTTATGTCCCAGTGAAAAGGTGTGAACTGCCACTTAGCTAAAGACTATTAACACACACAGGGTGGAAGTTTCTTTTTTTCTTTTTTTTTTTTTTTTTTTAATCTTAAAGATTTTATTTATTTTTTGACAGAGAGAGAGACAGCAAGAGAGGGAACACAAGCAGGGGGATGTGGGAGAGGGAGAAGCAGGCTTCCCACTGAGCAGGGAGCCCGATGCAGGCTTGATCCCAGGGCCCTGGGGAGGATCCCAGGACAGACGCTCAATGACTGAGCCACCCAGGCGCCTCTAGGCTCGAAGTTTCTAAGAAAGAGAGAAGATCAGAAGAGAAATTGCACACTGCTCAGTTAGAATCTGCAGGAAAAGATGCAGGCTCAGAGAGTGGCTCGCCTAGGAAAGAGTTGTTCAGTCTCTCTACTTAAGCCCCACTCCCTCTGCAGACCTTGGTATCTGATGTTCTTGTCTGGGCTTTTGTGCTGATGTACTCTTCCTGTGCCTGGCCCATTTCCATCTTACAGTTCTCCCCAGGAAGAGAACTATAATGCTCAGTCTTGCTTGATCGACTCTAAACTTCTTCCCAAACACATGTTCAGTCACCCCATCATTTTGGCCACCAAACCTTTCTTGTCACTGACATTCCTCTCTTTTTTGCTTATCCTTGTCCTTATCTGATCCAATCCAGCCCTGTGGTGGGCAGTGACTCCTGAATGCATCCCTGTAGCCCAAACATCTCGGATGAATGCCAGTATCAGGTGTCCACATCGCCTGCTGGACATCTCTGCTCAGATGCCTAGGGAGTGTCTCAGATTTGACATGCTAAAATGAGTGATTCCCATCACTCTGTTTCCCTCCCAACGTATTCTTTCCTCAGTCTTTCCAATCTCAGTTAATGGAAACACTGCCCTTCACTTTGCTCAGAACAAAAAGTTCCGAGAGATCCCTGGCTCCCCCCACCCCTTATCCTATCAATGAGGTAATCTTTTATTGAAACAAAGATGACTTATCTTAGCACCCATCTAACTTCTAAGTATAAGCTACATTTTTTTACATTTTTCTTCTTCTTTTTTTTTAATTAATTAATTAATTAATTAATTTATTTATTTATTTATTTGAGAGAGAGAGAAGAGGGGAAGAGGAGGGCGCGGACAGGGAGAGAATCCAAAGAAACTCCTCACTGAACATGGAACCTGATGCAGGGCTCGATCTCAAGACCCTGAGATGATGTCCTGAGCTGAAACCAAGAGTCAGACACTTAACTGACTGAGCGCCCTGGTGCTCCACCACCTTGTTCTTTATCTTTTTCTAATGGAAATTAGACAAGTTCTACCATATATAACTCAGTTCTCCAAAACTGTTTAATGTGGAAAAATTGTGTAGGCTAGCTTATTATTGGTTAGTGCATGAATTAGATACTCTTTTTAGCATTTAACATTTTCCTAATGTCAGGTTTATGTTAAGTTAGATTTTAAACACTCAGAGAATTACATACTTCAAATCTCTAAATATTTTGACAATATATACATAATTTTTAAATGATACAGCTTCAGAAATTGTGGGGCCAATGGCAGTTGCTACGTGGATGGAATTACAGAGGATGTATAAGCGGCATATGGACTACTCATGGGTAAAAAGATGCTGTAATCTCACATTGTGATGAGATTTTGCTCTATCCCTATTTCCTTTAGAGCTAAACTGGGAATTAGATAATCCCATCATGTATCTTTTTCAATGTTTTGGATTACTAAAGCATCCCATGATTACATTTTTTACATCTCTAAATCAATAATAAGACATTGGCTATTTTGGGAAGATATTTGTCTTAAAGACATAACTAACAAAACTATAGAATTTGAGGGCGCCTGGGTGGCTCAGTGGGTTAAGCCGCTGCCTTCGGCTCAGGTCATGATCTCAGGATCCTGGGATCGAGTCCTGCATCGGGCTCTCTGCTCAGCAGGGAGCCTGCTTCCTCCTCTCTCTCTGCCTGCCTCTCTGCCTACTTGTGCTCTCTCTCTCTCTGTGTGTCCAATAAATTAAAAAAAAAAAAAAGAATTGTTTAGAATTTGAACACTACATCCACTCGTTTAGGATAAAAAGTAAAATTTTTTGCAATGACAATGTAAGACTGAATTTCTTCTATAAATCTATAGACAGACATTAAATTATGCACATATACACACACACACACACACTATATATATATATAATGCTCAGTTGCGGTTCTGTGAATGTTTTTTGTTCGGTAGTTGAAGTAATGTTACAGAGGATAACCCAACCCAATGGGGCTAATGCCTTAACCTCTACCTTAAAGTATGAGTTTCTTTCCCATGGAAACAGATCAACAATGTGAAATTGCTCTTGAGCACAGTATTACGAAATATCCTCATCTTTTCCATATTTCTACTGAAGGACAATAAGTACCAACCAATCTGAAGATTACCTGCCTTCTCTGCAGTTTCTACCTGCTTGTCCTCTTTGACATGGGAGATGCTTCAGAAACTGATCCCATGTTTCCGGGCAAGACTGAGTAATAACACTAACAATGCAGCAGGGGTTCACAGAGTAATCACTGTATTCCAGACCCTCTTCCAAAAGCTTTATGCACATGAACTCATTTAACCTTTGGATCCATGCTTCAAGGTAGGCACCATCATTTGTACCTATTCTACAGATGAAGAAACTGAGTCCAAAGAAGTCCGTGATTCTTCACAGATCCCCACATCTACTCAGTGGTAGATCCATGCTTCCAAGGCAAATGGACTGGTTTTTACAATTTACCCAAGTTTCCCTTGGACAAGATGAGTAAGTTCTGGAGAAAGGTGACTCATTAACCATCCTGTCTTGTCTATTTAAAATTTGCTAAGAGGAGCGTGACTTTCTGTTTATTTGACTCGATGTAAGGATAGAGTTAGATATTCTAGAGAAATACATATTCCTTACACAACTGTTTTGGAAACTCAGCCATTTTGTTGCCTAACAGGTATACAGTGATTCATTATTGAGTTAAAGTCACACTTTGATAGTAGAAAACTTGAGATTAAAGTCCCTACAGAGTGCTCTAAGAAAAGTAACTCCCAGGAGAAATTTATGGTTTAGATTTCAGGCCTGTAAAACACTGGATTTGTAGCTATTTTTAGAACAGCTGACATGACATGACTAGGATTCAGCAGATGCCTGTGGGGCTGGGTACCTCTGAGCGCAGGTGAGTGTGGGCCCAAAGAAACTCC
>PJEN01029708.1:0-10196 GCA_004024605.1 Pteronura brasiliensis | reverse complement strand
TTTTTTTTTTTTTTTTTTTTTAAGATTTTATTTATTTATTTGACAGAGAGAGATCACAAGCAGGCAGAGAGGCAGGCAGAGAGAGAGGAGGAAGCAGGCTCCCTGCTGAGCAGAGAGCCCGATGCGGGGCTCGATCCCAGGACTCTGAGATCATGACCTGAGCCGAAAGCAGCGGCTTAACCCACTGAGCCACCCAGGCACCCCAATACTGACCCTTTCTAACTTCTGTTCCATTTGGCCTAGCCTTCCTTTATATCCCTCAGCTAGAGCATTTTGAATTTTTTTTTTAGTTTAAATGTTAAACATTTTTTGTTAAGTTTCTTCCTGGTTATTTTATCTTTTCTGTCACTTTTGTAAATGGTATCTTTTCTTCCACTGTACTTTCTAACCATTTTTTTTAAATTTAGAAGTGTGGTGGTTTTTATATTAATTTTATATTAATTTCACCTTATCTTTATAGTTGTTTTTCAGTTGACCCTATGACCCTCTCAAGGGATGGCCGCTGATCTACCTGCAAATAACGATACTTGCAGTTTCTTCCTTTCCAGTTTTTATTTCTGTCTATATCTTGTCTAATTATATTAAATAATAGTAGTATTATTAATAGTAGTATTAAATAAATAATAAATAAAAATAAATAAATTAAATATTAAATAATGCCTTCTCAAAAATTTTAATAATAGGAGTAGGAATGAGAAAAATATCCACTGACATAAATGGGAATACTTATTAATGTTTCTTTGCTAAGTGAGATAGTAGGTTTTTGCTTGAGTTACCCTTTTTTTTTTTTTTTTTTTTTAAGATTTTTATTAGAGAGAGAGCATGAACAGGGGAGGAGCAGAGGGAGAGGGAGAAGCAGACTCCTCCCTGCGCAGGGACCCTGATGCAAGGCTGGATCCTGGGATTCAGTGATCATGACCTGAGCCAAAGGCAGACTCTTAACTAACTGAGCCACCCAGGCACGCTGAGATACCATTTTTTAAAGTATGTTATGGAAATAGCCATCTACTTTAAGTTTTTATTAGTGAATATAGAATTCTGTCAAATTCCATTTCAGAATCTATGGAGATTGTCATATAATTTTTCTTCGATCTGTTAATATAAATTTTTCTGCTATCTCTGGATCAACTCTGCTTGGTAATGGTATTGAATGTAATGGTAATACGTCCTTGGATTCCATTTGCTAAGATTTTATTTAGGGTTTTCTCCATAGTTCTTATGAGGGAGAGTGGCCTGTAGGTGTATATGTGTGCACCTATGCTGTCTTTGACAAGGTTTTTACAAACATGATTAATTCTGATTTCATGAAAAGAATTTAGAAGTTTTCTTCCTTCTTCTGCTTTCTGTTGACATTACTATTTTAAATAACATCGGAGTTACGTGTTAGAGATTTGATAGAATTTACCCTAATAGGCATTTGGGCTGTTGCTTTTCTTGGGGGGCCAGTTCTTTGAAAACTGTCTCAGCTTCCTCTATGGTAATTAACATGTTTAGATTTTTCTGTCACTTTTGTTTTGTTTTGTTTTGTTTTGTTTAAAGTAAGCTTTACACCCAGCATGGAGCCCAATGCAGGGCTCGAACTCAACAACCACGAGATTAGGACCTGAGCCAAAATCAAGAGTCCCCCAAGGCATCCCCTCTGTCACTTTTTTTTTTTGAAGATTGATTTATTTTAGAGAGTGGGGAAGGGGCAGAGGGAGAGAGAATCTCAAGCAAACTCTGCACTGAGCATGGAACCCAACACAGGGCTCCATCTCAGGACCCTGAGATTACAACTTGAGCCAAAACCAAGAGTTGGATGCTTAACCGACCAAGCCACCCCAGGCACCCCTTCTGTCACTTTAATACCAGTTTTGTTCTGTGACACTTTCCTACAAAATAAATTCTTTAAGTTTTTTTTTTTTTTTTAGTCTATTAAATAAAATTAAACCTTTTCTCTGTCCTCTGAGTCTGTTTTTCTTTCTTTCTTCCTTTCTTTTTTTTTTTTTAAGATTTTATTTATTTGAGAGAGCGCATGAGCAGGGGAGGAGCAAAGAGAGATGCAGACTTCCCACTGAGCAGGGATCATGATGCGGGGCTCAGTCCCATGACCCTGGGATCATGACCTGAGCTGAAGGCAGACACTTAACTGACTGAGCCACCCAGGTGCCCCTCACTTTTGTTTTTCAAATACGGTTGGGGAACGAGCAATTTCAGATGGAGGGATTTAAACTCTCCAAACAAGGATTCATTTCCAGAAAGGTCCAGCACATCTCTAGTTCACCCCTGAGCTTGAGATTTACCAGAACCCTTCCCCATGGTGAGTTCTAAATGCCACCTTTGGTGCCCATAGCTCCTCAGTTAGGATGTCGGAAGTGTTGTTTATCTTCTCCTCTTCAGCTGGGTCTGGAATTAGCAAATGCAGCTATAAGAGAAAAGTACCCCAGTGTGGGGCTCATTTTACTGGACTACTTCTTCCTGGTCCCTGTCCCACTATATCTGAGGCCTTCAAGTAGATGTTTGATGTTGCTTTTATATTTTGACCCAAGTTTTCTGCTTTTACTCAATAGAAGCGTTGTTCTGAATGATCTAATATGTTGTTACTAGAAAAAGAAGTCCAGGGGCGCCTGGGTGGCTCAGGAAGTTAAGCCTCTTCCTTCGGCTCAGGTCATGATCTCAGGGGTCCTGGGATCAAGCCCCGCATCGGGCTCTCTGCTCAGTGGGGAGCCTGCTTCTCCCTCTCCCTCTGCCTGCCTCTCTGCCTACTTGTGATCTCTCTGTGTCAAATAAATAAATGAAAAATTAAAAAAAAAAAAAAAAGAAGTCCACTTTTTTGTCTTTACCCATGTGCTTTCTGAATCATTGTGTGCCAATAACTTGGTTATATGTGAGTTTGTGGTTGGGTTTTGCTTTAGGGGATCTTTTTAAAGAGACTTTTAAATTTAATAGGAGAATTGATCTTGTTTATATTAAATTATTTATTTAATCACTATTCCAAAGTAGGGCTCAGACTCATGATCCTGAGATCAAGAGTCCTTCACTCCCCTAAGTTAGCAAGGCACCCCTCATTTATATTTAAAATGTGACTATTATAATTTGTTTTTAGTTCTCTTGTAATACTTATTTTGCTTTACATTTTTACTCTTTTAAAAATAATCTTTCAGGAACACCTGGGTGGCTCAGTCAGTTAAGCATTTGACTCTTGATTTCAGCCTGGACCGTGATTTCATGGTCATGGGCTCAAGCCTTGTTAGGCTCTACATTCAACAAGGGGTCTGCTTGAGGTTCCCTCTGCCTCTCTCCCCAGCTCATGTGCTCACATGCTTTCTCTCAAAAATAACTAAGTTGTTTTTAAAAAATAATCTTTCACTATATATTCCTTGCATCTTGGAGGTTTTGTTTTGTTTTTTGTTGTTGTTGTTGTTGTTTATTTATTTATTTATTTATTTATTTTCAGCATAACAGTATTCATTGTTTTTGCACCACACACAGTGCTCCATGCAAGGAGGTTTTGTTTTTACTTATTTTGGGGCTGTGGTGTAGCTGGTAGTTTGAAAACTTTTTTTTTTTTTTTAAGCTTTTTATCCTTAGTTTTATTCTTTTTAGTTCTTCTGGTATTACTTTTATAGTTTCATATGCTGTCCTTACATGTATCGGTTGATTAATCAGCTTTAAGTGTATTTTTGGACCCCTGGCTACGTCACCTCCCATTTTTTGACAATTATCTTATTTCTACTCAACCATGATTTAAAACATTTATATTAAAGAGATAATTATTATATTACTAATTTGTGTTCTTGTTTCTGTTTTGTCATTATTTTACCTGCTGTGTAGTACTAACTTTCTAATTGTGTTATTCATCTGCCTTTTTTTTTTTTAAATAAACATATAATATATTTTTATCCCCAGGGGTACAGGTCTGTGAATCGCCAGGTTTACACACTTCACAGCACTCACCATAGCACATACCCTCCCCAATGTCCATAACCCCACCCCCCCCTCCCAAGCCATTTCTTTTTTTTTTTAAAGTTGGGTATCTTTCTATAGTTTCTAGTAGGTTTTTATTACTCAACTTTGAATGCAATTGAACTTTTCCTGGACCAGGCAGTTATGTTGGGGAAAGGCTCAGGGACTGTTGTTGGCTAGCGGGAGTTCTCTCTTACCAGAGGGTGGGTGGGTGTTTGGGTATGTGTGGGTGTGTGTAGGTGTGTAGGCAGGGAGTGTTTGTGTACATGGACTTATATTTATTTAGCGTTCTCTTCTTAGGACCTGGCAGAGATTGCTGGCTCCAGAGAAGCCCATTTCAAAGTTTCTGTCCATCCCGTGTCACTGACAGCCTGCCCCCCTACAGAGGTGTTTGTCCCCTTAGAGTCTAAGATCCTCAGAAACTCCTGTCAATGGAGTGGCCGTTCCCCATGTTCCAAACAGGACACTGGTCTTGTCCTCCCAGGGCACACCACCATCTTTGGAAAACTTTCTGCCTTTCTGAAGCTTTCTCTTCCTTGCCGGAAATCTGTAGTTCTACCTCGGTCACAGCATTTATTGGCTCCTTCTCTTATATGCTGTGATTTGGGATTGCACATGTCTGCTGGTTTCATCAAAGATTTTCAGTTCTGTGTCTCATTCTTCTGCCTGGATTGGGGTGATTTCAGAGAAGAGAAGGGACAGAGGACCTGTATTCCATTACCTTAAAATCGGACATCCATTTTAATTTAACCACTCTCTCGGGCATAAACTAGAATGTCTCCGATTTTTTTCTTTTTTATGTTTTGAACAGTATGGCAGTGAATATCTATTAAATATGTGCCCTTTAGCTACATAAGGGTTTATAGAATAGATATAAAAAGGTTATACTGATAGATCCTAAGGATATGTATTTTTAATCAGTAATGCCAAATTGCTCTCCTCAATTCACCAGCAGTGAATGATAGCCTGAGAGTTTTCCCACATCCTTATCAGTGTTCTGACTTATCTAACTAAAAGCTCTGCCAGTCTTTTGAGGGGGTGGAGGGGATCCTTTTTTAATTTGCATTTTGCTAATTACCGATGAGGTTTAAATTGTTTTCATGTTTTTTGAACAATCCTTGTTCTGCTGTTTTCTTGTTCTTTCATTATTTCCTCTGCAATGCAGTTGCATTTTAGTGGTGTCAGGTGAAATTATAGCTGTAACTATATAAACTATATATTGTAAATTTTTATAAGTTTTTAATAATTTAAATAAATTTTTAAACTTTATATATATAAATTTTATTATATATAAACTATGTGTAACTATATAAGCAAACTAGAACTCAGGTTCCAGTCTATGACTGGCTGTGTTGATTCTTAGAGTTGTGATCAAATTTCAGTGTTAAGAGAAATGTTAAGAAGAATAGGTTTTGTGGGGTAGGGTGTTTTGGGTTTTGTTTCTTTCCTGTCCTGTCTCCAGAGCTCAACATAATTATACAAGGAGACATAGATCTAGGAAAGAAATTGAATTATTATTAAAATTTCATTTTTTCTTAGACAAATAAACCTCAGACATCACGACCCAATCTCATCAAACCAGCTGCCCAGTGGCAAGATCTCAAAAGATTGGGAGAAGAAAGGCCTAAAAAGTCTAGAGCAGCCTTTGAATCAGATAAGAACGGCTATTTTTCAGTGTGTAACAGCTCATTGTTTGATTCTGGGGCACAGGATGATTCTGAGGATGACTACGGTGAATTTCTGGATCTTGGGCCTCCTGGAGTTTCTGAATTCATTAAGCCAAGTGGCCAAACAGAAAGAGAACCCAAACCTGGACCAAGTCATAACCAAACAGCAAATGACATCATCAACGCGAGGTCAGAGCAAAAAATCGTTATCTTGGAAGAAGGTAGCCTTCTTTCACCAGACAGCGATCCTCTGGACACTCAGAACCAGTCATCTGAAGATTCAGAGACAGAGCTTTTATCAAACCTTGAAGAATCGACTGCTATCCTGGATGATCAAGCCATCGAAGAAGACTGCTGGTTAGACCATCCTTACTTCCAGTCCCTAAACCAACAGCCCCGTGAGATAACAAACCAGGTTGTTCCTCAGGAGCGGCAGCCTGAAGCAGAACTGGGCCCATTGTTGTATCAGCGTGAACCCCCGGGGCTCACTTTTCCAAGATCAGCTTTTCCAAGACCAGAACCCCAACAGGATGGGGTTCCAGGCCCCTCTTCTCCTCAGCCTGCCCATCCTCTAGGAGAGCTCGAAGACCAACAATTAGCAATAGACGATGAAGAGCCAGGGCCAGCTTTTCCACTCCAAGGATCTCAGGAGCCCAATTTGGAAAACCTTTGGGGGCAGGAAGCTACTGAGGTAGATCAAGAACTCGTTGCACTTTTAGTGAAAGAAACAGTAAGTTTTATTTTATTTAAGTGAATAATTACAGACACTAAATGTACTGGGTTTTCTTTTACTGCAAAATCACAGCAGGGTGGTGGGGGCACTTCATTTTCATCAGGGATCTAGAGCTGGATACATAAAACAGAAGAAAGACTCTGAAGAATAAGATTACCTAGAGCTGCACTGTCCAGTGTGGTGGTTTCATGTACCTGTTTAAGTGCCTTAAAACTAGATAAAATTTAAAATTCTGTTTCCAGTGGTACTAGTCACATTTAAAGTAGTCACATGGGTCCAGAGAGCTACCATACTGGAAGGCACAGAATAGAATATTTGCATCACTGTTTGAAGTTCTGTTGGATATCCCTGATGCAGAGTGTGATGCAGGGCTGTGGGTTCTGGCTCAGCTGCTCATTGCCTTTGAACAGGCTTTCAGCCCTTTTCCCCTGGGTGTTTTTGTCTGGCACACAAGCTCATGTGCATCTTAAGAGGTAGTACTTTCTCCTTTTCGGACTCCTTTGGCCTGGGCAGAGGTGTTCAGTGTTAATTGAAAGAGTGAAGAACAGATACGCAAAGTGGCAGAGGACCAGGTAATCTCTAGGGTCTTTTCTAGAGTCCACACTCCATGTAGACACATTAAGTCTGGGCACAGACTTGCCTTACAACCTCTCTCTCGTCTTGAGTTATTTTCCTTTTTGCCATCTGGTTTTTATTGCAATTTGAAAGCATTCTAGTGGATGAAAAATAATGTTTTTATTCCTTTTCAGGAAGCAAGATTTCCAGATGTCGCAAATGGGTATATTGAGGAGATAATTCATTTGAAGAATTATTATGATTTGAATGTGTAAGTACACCACATGCCTTTTGTTTTTCTTACTGTAGTGAAATACACATAATATAAAAATCTATGGTTTTTACCATTTTTAAATATACAGATCAATGGCATTAAGTATCCACATTTTTGCACAACCATCCCCACCATCTCCAGAACATTTTCATCTTCCCAAATTGAAACTGTCCCCATAAACAGTAACTCCTTATCCTCCACCCCTGCACCCCCAGTCCCTGGGACTTACACTTCTACTTTCTGTCTCTCTGAATTTGACTACTCCAAAAACTTCATAATAGTAGAATAACACAGTATTTGTCCTTTTGCGACTGGCGTATTTCATTTAGCATTATGTTTCCTTTAATGATCCTGTTAGAAGAGTTCTAATTTTAGTCATATACAGACTTTCTGGGTTTTACTTAGTGCTGCATGGTTATGGAATTAAGGTGTTTTGTTAATTCTGAGCATTGATACTACATGTTCTGGTCAGGTTGTTAAAAGACATTTTCTTCCCTTTATTTGTAACAGAAAGTGTTCTGCAACTACTCTGCCTGTTTGGAGAAGTGCATGGAAATGTTTTCTTTAGTGTTTATCATAAAAATGATAAACAGGGGCGCCTGGGTGGCTCAGTGGGTTAAAGCCTCTGCCTTCAGCTCAGGTCATGATCCCAGGGTCCTGGGATCGAGCCCCGCATCGGGCTCTCTGCTCAGCAGGGATCCTTCCTTTCTCTGCCTACTTGTGATCTCTCTCTCTCTCTGTCAGATAAAAAAAAAAAAAGAAAAGAAAACTATAATTTTCTAAAAAATTGAAGCGTCCCAAAAAACCCAAATAAGTCCTTCCCCTTTTACACTCTTGCCCCCCCTTCTAGTCTGCAGAGGTGAAATAGTTGTAAATTTGTGAAGAACAGTAGAATACTGAAACTAAGGAAATTTTCAGTTAATACAGATCACATCCATTAGACAGAAGAGGTAGTATACCTAAAGCTCTATCCTCAGAAGATTATGCCCAGTACTATAGTACTCAGCCAAGAGTGCAAGTGAGAGCTGTTCCCTGCCACGGCCAAATGGGAGGAGCCCCATTTCCCAAGTCAGCAGCCAGAGGAGATGCTCTTTTCTAATTCATACAAAGATTGTTGGTGCCAGGGGCCACCTTGTCTGTCACCCTCTATCCAGGGACAGCCACTAACCAGTTTTTGGTTTTCTGTTTGTTTCTAGGATTTTTTTTTTTCTTGAGAGACAAAGACAGATAGTGAGGCAGAGCACAAGTGGGGAGGTGAGAGAGAAGCAGCCTTCCTGAGGAGCAGGGAGCCCAACTCAGGGCTTGATCGCAGGACCCCGGGATCATGACCTGGGCCGAAGGCAGACTCTAAAACGACTGAGCCACCCAGGCACCTCTGTGACCAGTTTTTAAACCAGAATTGAGTCAGAGTTTTATAATGTGTTTATCTCTTTAGCTTCTTAATCTAGAACAGTCCTCCACTTAATTTTTTTAATGTCACTGATTTTCCTCCCAGTATTTTTTTTTAAGTAAACACTTTTTTTTTTTTAAGATTTTATTTATTTCACAGAAACACAGTGAGAGAGGGAACACAATCGGGGGGAGTGGGAGAGGGACAGTCAGGCTTCCCACTGAACAGGCAGCCTGATGTGGGGCTCGATCCCAGGACCCTGGAATCATGACCAGAGCCGAAGGCAGACACTTAACAACTGAGCCACCCCAGTATTTTTTAACGTAGGTTGAAAGACTGTATGATGAACCCCATATATCCACCACCCGGATTATTATCTGGTGTTCCTCTGTAAGATTTTGTCCTTTTACTTTTTGGTCTTTTTCTAAGTTACTATGGACTTTAAGTTTTTATATAAGTGATATTTTACAATCAGTTACAACCTTTTTTGTTTTTAGTACTGAATTATCCTAAGTTTGACCAGTAGGAGCCTCTTAAGATGAATCTAAGTCATTTTGACATGACCTTATTAGTCTGAGCATGTCCTTGCTTTCTGAAATACAGAGTTGCTTGGGCTTACCTTGAACATTTCTGCCCTAAACCGGGAATAGGGTTATTTCTCCATGAAACCCAGTTTTTGCCACTAGCATGTCATCACTTGTCAGCTCTTACAGGGGACATACCAAGAGAATATGGGATTTTCTAATCATATGTTCATAATTTCACATTCAAGTTTAACATTAAGGTTTTTTTCCCCTCAGTCTTTTCTTTCTTTCTTTCTTTCTTTTTTTTTAAAAGATTTTTATTTTTAGGGGCGCCTGGGTGGCTCAGTGGGTTAAAGCCTCTGCCTTCAGCTCAGGTCATGATCTCAGGGTCCTGGGATCAAGCTCCGCATCAGGCTCTCTGTTCAGCGGGGAGCCTGCTTCCTCCTCTCTCTCTGCCTACCTCTCTGCCTACTTGTGATCTCCGTCTGTCAAATAAATAAATAAAATCTTAAAAAAAAATTTATTTATATATTTGACAGACAAAGATCACAAGTAGGCAGAGAGGTGGGGGGGCGGGGCGGGAAGCAGGCTCCCTGCTGAGCAAGGAGCCCGGTGCGGGGCTCGATCCCAGGACCTTGAGATCATGACCTGAGCCGAAGGCAGAGGCTTTAACCCACTGAGCCACCCCGGCGCCCCTCCCTCAGTCGTTCTAAATTTTACGTTTATGTGTTCCTAAAAATATAGTTTCTAGTAACATTAATACAACTTTTTATCCTACAATATACATAAAATTGGAGTAGCAGTGTTACTACCGATGACTACTACTGAGTGAAGTAAAAAATGTTTTATAGTTATTTTCTGCTTAATGCGTATCTCACTAAGACAGTACAGTTAGAACATAGGCTATCGGGGAGCCTGGGTGGCTCAGTGGGTTAAAGCCTTTGCCTTCGGCTCAGGTTGTGATCCCAGGGTTCTGGGATCAAGCCCCGCATCGGGCTGTCTACCCATTGGGGAGCCTGCTTCCTCCGATCTCTCTCTGCCTGCCTCTCTGCCTGCTTATGATCTCTCTCTGTCAAATAAATAAATAAAATCTTTAAAAAAAAAAAAA
>PJEN01029707.1:0-10152 GCA_004024605.1 Pteronura brasiliensis | reverse complement strand
CCCCAGGGGTACAGGTCTGTGATTCGCCAGGTTTACACACTTCACAGCACTCGCCATAGCACATACCCTCCCCAATGTTCAAAACCCCAACCCCCTCTCCCAACCCCCCTCCCCCCAGAAACCCTCAGTTTGTTTTGTGAGATTAAGAGTCACTTATGGTTTGTCTCCCTCCCAATCCCATCTTGTTTCATTTACTCTTTTAAAAGGAAAAAAAATAAGAAGAATTCATGTCGTATGAGAACGTAGATACTATTCTTTTAGGTATGGCTCAGATTAGAAGTTATCCTTTCCCTAGGAATAAGTAAAGAACGTTTTTAAAGGCTGCTTTCTCTACATCACTGCAGAAAATAACAAATAACTCTTGTGCAAATGAACAGACATGATATAAATTAAAAGAAAAGCATACTTTTAGATATTCCTGGATTTTTTTGGTAGAAAAAAATGAGTAGAATTATTTAGAGCTAGTTATAGTTGATAAAGACTTTATACTTGAAAGTCTGATCTTTGAACAAATGCAAAAAGGAGAAAAATCACTTGACAGAGTGTCAACTCTTATACAAATTATGTTTGAATACAAGGAAATACGCTATTGTTCTGTGATTTTTTTATATGAGTATACAATAGTACTCACAAAGAAGATGATATTTTTGAATTATGCAGTCCTATAAAGTAGTGGCCTAAGGTAGATGGAAACAAGTTCTAACAAAAGATGTTGAGGAGACCTGAAAAGTTTCACATTAGAGAAATATATGAAAGGTATAAGTTTGAATAAATAACAAATGTTAAGAATAGTCCAATTCACAATAGTGGGCAATAAAAGAATGAGTACATCGAAAAATTATTATCATGTGATTATACATAAATCAAGATGACAATCATCATTTGAGATAAGAAATGCCTAAGGACTGTATAACTTTGATTATAAAATTACATGATGTACGTTCTACTCTCCATTTCTGTCTAATTCCATGGGATGCTTTTAAGTCAACCCCACCAAATTTATTTTGGTACATCTAATACACTCTTTCTCTCCTATAATTCATAGAGTAAATCAAAAGTTTTCATATTGAATGGTTTTTTTTTTCAGAAGAAAAATTAATGAAATCTTTTCTTGTTAGTAAGTTTCTAAATCTGAAATGTATTAATTGTGATGTCATGACTATGGCCAATTTTCAAATATGCCACAAGGACTACATTAGTTAAAGTTAATTAAACATTCTGTTAGCAGGATAATGTATCACGACCTGTATATTTTCAAGTGATATGTCCATTATTGTTTTAGTATGTTGAATGTAATATACATATCTTATGTTTTTATGGATACTTTTTTTCACTGAAATTTCAATGCCTATGTCTGGGATGAAAGGGGTCTAAGTTGGTTGTTTCAAACATAAAATAAATAAAAAAGACTGGATCCTGATTTTATTGTAGATGTGAATCTAAATGTACAAAGACAAAACAGTTCACAAGTATGATGATTTGCACAAACAGCTGAAATGGAGTATGATAATGAATATCTAACAATTGAACTAGTGACCTCATGATTCTTAGTTTGGTTTCCATTATGAAGTATCATCAAATGGCATTATTTAGTTATCGATTGAATCACATTATATTCAACAGAAGCACAGTAACCACTATGAAAAACCAATAAGAATGTTCTGAAAGAGTACTTTATGAAATTTATAAATGTTGTCCACAAAGATAAAAGAGCTCAAACCATAAAGACATAGTTAAGAGGTGTAATATGTGTGGGAAAACAAGGATGCTTTATCTTGTTACTGGAATTTTTAAAAATCCAGTTAAAATATTTATAATGATATGCCCACGAAGAAAGCAGAAGCCATAAATAGAGAACAAACTGATGGTTAGTAGAGATGGTTGTTAGATGAAAGGGAGTGGGAGATACAGGCTTCTAGTTAAGGAGTGAATAAATCATTAGGAATAAAAAGTACAGGGGTGCCTGGGTGGCTCAGTGGGTTAAAGCCTCTGCCTTCAGCTCAGGTCATGATCCCAGGGTCCTGGGATCAAACCCTGCATCGGGCTCTCTGCTCACCAGTGAGCCTGCTTCCCCCTCTCTCTCTCTTTGCCTGCCTATCTGCCTACTTGTGATCTCTGTCTGTCAAATAAATAAATGGAATCTTAAAAAAAAAATTACAGCATAAGAAATATAGTCAATGGTATTTTAATAGTGTTGCACAGTAGGGTGCCTGGGTGGCTCAGTGCGTTAAACATCTACCTTCAGTTCAGGTCATGATCTCCAGGTCCTGGGATCAAACCCAGAGTCTGACTCCTTCCTCAGAGGAGAATCTGCTCCTTCCTCTCCCTCTCTTTCTGTCCTTTCACCAACTCCTGCTGTGTCAAACAAATACATAAAATCTTAAAAAAAAAATAGTGTTGCATGGTGGCAGATGGTAGTTACACTTGTGGTGAGCATACCATAACATATGGAGTTAATGAATCACTATGTTGTATACCTGAAACTAAGGAAACATCATGTGTCAACTACATTTAAAAAAAAAAAAAAAAGCAAGAGCAACAATAGGAAATTTATCTAAAGTAAACAAAATATATCAATGATTCTAATATTATAAAACAATAGCATGGCCTTTATGCATTATAGTAGATGCTTTTTTTTTTTTCCAAAGGCCCTTATTTATTTGACAGATAAAAGATTTTTCTTAAAAAATTATTTTGTGAATTTTGATAATTACTAGAAAAGATAAATATTATCTGCATACTGATCCATCTTCAATCCATTCAAAGAGAATTGTGGAGATTAAAAATAACTCTGCAATTCTGATCTGGTATTGAAGTAAATTTTGATAACTTTAATATGAATTAAATGCTTTGTATAATTTTTCAACAACCAAAGACACAAAAAAATGGGCAGGAACTGCAAGACTTGGCATTTCTGTTTTAAATTTAACTGTATTAAGGCCAAATGAGACAAAAGGCTATTTTATTCTTTGTTTTAAGTAAGGATATGAAAATTATTTCTACACAAAACTGATAATGTCATAAAAGACTATATCTGTGACTGTATAATCTTCATCAAGAAAACACAATGGAAATGTTTTTCAATATTTTTAATAGCCTTTAATTAATAGGCATAACATCATATTTGTATGTAGAATGAGAAATTTTTCAAAATAAATTTGAATATTTATTACAAGGTAATAGGTCTTTAGTGATAATAATTAGTAAATGTACAGCCTTGGAATGTGTTATGTCTCTGCTCCTAGTGTGTAATTTAACCTTAATCTTCAGGAAGAACTAAATCCATAATTCCTCATTGTATATTTCATCTCCTATATCAAATTGTTCCTGCTATTTTTGGATATTTATAATTCTTTGATGGGAATTTTTAATTTACTCCAGATAAAGAAAAATAAAAACTTGAGGCACATGGGTGGCTGGCTCAGTTGCTTAAGCATCTGACTGCCTCTGGTCATCCTCTCAGGGACCTGGGATCTAGTCTTACATCTGGCTTCCTGCTCAGCTGGAAGTCTTCTTGTCCCTCTGCATCACTCTCTTCATTCATGCTATCTCTGTCAAATAAATAAATAAAATCTTAAAAAAATAAGGAAAACTTAACTGTTGGTATATGTAACCCGATTTACAGTTTAAGCCATTCACCGTGGACCTAGTAATTTGTGCTTCTGTGGAAAACTACAAATCTTGTCATTTCTCATAGAAAAAAAAAAAAAACAGCACTTTTTAAAATGATGACTATTTTGGTTATTAACATTTCTGAGTATTCAAGATATAATTTGCATTATATTTGGTGGTTTAATGTGTGACAATGTTGGTAATTTGAAAACTTTCCTCTATGACAATGTGTATTCTCCTTCTGGGAGGATGAATGGCTGTATGAGGAAACACCAGTGTGTTCATGTGTTCAATCTTATATCTTAAAATATTTCTTTAAAATATCTTAAAATATTTATTTGAAATGGCAATATTTGATCCATTAATTTGATGTTTGAGATAGATTCTAACTCTATATGTGTATCCAAAATGTGTGATAAATTTTATTTACATGCAAAGTGGAAATTTTTTGTCTTTGATATTTTAAAAATCAGGATTAACTGAATGCATCAGGAGCTTGCATAATTCATAGAAAACTGTACATCATCAGTAATATTTTCTCAGAAGCCTTTGATTTCTATGAAGCTGACTGGCTCAGGGATTTATTGGCCCTCTAATAATGTCAGAACAATTTCTGACATTCACTTAGGGGGGAAGTTATTCAGCAAAAGATGCTTTTTGGGATTTGAACATTATGACTTTCTCTAATGCACTCCCACTCTTTTACCTAAGTATTTTCTATGTATTATTTCAGAGACAAAATTAGTGCTATTGTCAAGAATTCATAACTGAAGTGCGATTGTTATTCAGTGTTTATGTTATACCCAAAACAACGATGAAAGGTTAACTAAAGGTCAAGGCATCATAGGATGGAAAACATACACACACATACACATCTGGCAATTAAAGTAGAAGCACATAATAAGTGGCAAAACTCCTTCTTTGTGATAAAGTATATACTGCAACTGAATGAAAAAATCAAAAATGATAGTGACAGAGATTAATTTTGTTTATATCATGAGCATTTATAGTAAACACAGCATCAGGCAAGTTCATAGAGTCACAGAAATTGAAAACATGGAAGACTTATTAAAGCCATCAAGTTCATCTCATACCCAGGAAAGCTTGTTTAGAGCAAAAATGATGGATAGTTCTTGTTCTCAGTCTTCTCTAGTTTAGATTATTCTGAGAAGCAAGGCTTTTGCTCTTCTTCATTTAAATTCATTACAAGCTCAACCTAACACATCAGTTTCACCACAAACATGCCCCCTGTGTGTACTCAGAGTTCTACCAAAAAAAAAAAAAAAATTGCCCTCCCTCAAGCATAGTCGGTTTTGTCTTTTTGTGTACAGGTGCCTTTGCATAGCCTTTCATAGAGTTGACATGGCCTTCCCATATTTCCCATAGCAGTTCCTCCAGTTTTTCTAGGTCATCACTAAGGTCATCACTTTCGTGAAACAGTTCCTCATCTCTTCAATTTTGTTGTTTTATTTTTAAATTTTAACTATTATTTAAACTAATTTTAGACATAGAAAAGTTGCAAAATAGTAAAACAAAACAAATGAGACAAAAAACTTCCTTTATCTTTTTCTCCGTTTTCTCCGCTCATAATGTTTTGATTAGCCATAGTACAATTATTGAAGATAGGAATTAAGATCACTATAATACTATTTAAAAACTGCAGACTGTTCAAATGTTGCTAGTTTTCTCCACTATCATCCTTGTGTTGAATACCTGTAGCTAGATATATGACATTGGGATTTTGGAGGACATGATGAAGGAAGTGAGTATAGATAGAAAAGAAGATATTGAAATACTAAACACCAGGTGATACATATTAAGAAGGGCACCCTTTGTGATGAGCAATGGATGCTATATATAAGTAATGAAACACTAATTAAATTCCTAAAACCAATGTTACACTATATGTTAACTAAATAGAATTTAAATAAAAACCTGATTTAAAAAAAAAAAAAAAGAAGAAGAAGAAGAAAAAAAAAAAAAAAACACTGACTACAACTGGAAGCATCCATCATTTAGAAACTGGGAAAATGAAAAATTTCCAAAGAGACAGAAAAGGACTATCTCATGAGTGCTGGTGTTAACATATCAGGTAGACAGAGAAATATTGATGATTCAGGAAAGGATTGTTAATTGAAAGAGGTCCACCCCAAAAACAAACAAAAAACAAAACAAACAAACAAACAAATAAAAAAAGAGGTCCTCGAGTAGGAAATGTGGTATTTGATCTTATTTATACAAAGTATAAGTAGAATATTTGATGATTTTAAAAGAAGAGAAGGTTGAGTTGAAGGGTGCAGACCCAAAATGTCAGTAAATAATAGTTTTGGTGATGTAAACATATAAATTCTATTCTTCTCTTCTGTTACTTTTATTTTTTTCATAGCAAAATAAAAAAAAGTAAGATTATCAACTGAGAGTACTAGGAAGGAGGTTGTGAAAATAAAGATATTTAATGCAAACAATTTCAATGATCACTATCTAATCTCAGAGACTTAAATACAGGCAAAGATTTTTTTTGTTTTTGTTTTTGTTTTGTTTTGTTTTGTTTTGGTTTTACCAGTTGTCTGCATAGTCTTGTTTAAACTAATCTACTGGGTGGATCTCTTTCAAATGGCTCTTGGATCTAGCTATCCAATATTTAGCTACATAGACTTCAACATGAGGCTTCATCTAGATTGTGGGTAAAGTCCACAGACAGAGTGTAGAGAAGGAATTTAAATTCTTAAGTGCCTTAATCCTCAAGGGATTCATAATCTTAATTTCATTTCATTGTCAAGAATGGGTCATTCGGAATGTCTCCACTAGACTGTGACAAGGCTAAGCAATGTAGTTTAGGTCTATAACCTAGACCTATGGGAAATGGCTTTTATGAGCAGGTAAGTAGCTTATCTCTGCTAGGGTGGAGTTGAAGAGTTGAGGAGGAGAATAAGAGGGGTAATATACTAATTTAAGTCATTAGGAAAATAAAAATTACTAGAGATATGAAAACTGCTGAGCAGAACTAAAGTCTTCCTTGAGATTTACAGTTTTAAAGTGAAACTATTTTAACACCATTTAATATTAGTTCTTAAATTCTTTTCATGGTTTTAAAGTTAAAGTAGCAGTTTGATTATAATATTTTGGCCAGGGTAAAATAGGAGGAGAGTTGGATGTGATCGTATTAGAGTTTTGCTTGGAAGTTTCTAGTGATGGAGGCAAAAGAATTGAAGAAATAAGTAAGGGAGTGATTATAAAAGTGATCATGGTATTAAAGGAAATAATGTAAGAATAGAATCTGTAACAATAAAAACATTGTAGAGGTGACAGGTTGGTGGTACCATTGTCATTAAAAGAAAGAAAAAAAAAAGTTTGAGTCAGAGACCAGAGGCAATGAGATAGAAATGCAGTTGTGGTCAAGCAGTAATTATAATGAGAAGGGGTTCAAGGAGATCATTGGAAGTGAAGATATTGGAAGCTTCTCTCCAGGAATATTAAAATAATATGAATTATGACAGGAGAAATAGAGTGGTAATGATACAAGGTGGGGCAAAATCTTCAAGTTACAAAGAAGAATAGATTGGGGATTGCAGATAATTCTGATTTTCAAAGGAGCTTGGAGTTTTATACACTAGAAAGCGTTGTTCAGGAGTGACAAAAATGGTGAGGAAGAGGCTTATTCCACTCCTAAGTAGTGATATGTTTGAGAGGAAAAACAGTCACCAACTGAGAGTAAAAAGAAAGCAAAGTGTCAGGGCACAGTAAAATTTTGTTTATAAGATGGTGAAGGTACACTGTAAATAAGGATTTTTGCTGATGAAAAATCATGAAGTACAATGGACAAATGAAAGTTTCACTATTGTCCAGGGGAGTTAAATTGGGTCATATGAGGAGATTTGCAGAGTTATTTCTGGATGAGAGCCTTGTTGATGAGGGATGATATTAGGGAAGTAATTAATTCTAGCAGCTTTCATCAGTTGATTATTATTATTATTCTTTTTTTTACCAACTATCCCTGGAGCACAATCCCTTTGGTTAGACAGTGGTTTAACCTCAAAAAGCTATGCACATATGCACACACACACACACACACAGGACAAAACAAAAGAGATATGCCCTGAGATATAAATTACATGTTTAATACTTGAGAGGCCAGAAGTAAGTCAATAAAAATGCCAAGTGCATTGTAAAGGCCAAAATATTTTTATAGTCAAAGGGAAGAAATTTAATTTATGTATTAGAGGATCTGTGTGTGTGTGTGTGTGTGTGTGTGTGTGAATGGTCTTATTATGAAGGAGGATAAATTATTATCTAACCTCAAGTGAGTTCTTTTCTTGTGATAATAATCATCAGTATTTGGAAATACTAAAGGATTTTCACAGTGATTTAAAACTAGGAAATTATAATAGTCTTGTTAAATTTGTTAACTGCTATATTAGTCAAGAGGAGAGACAACTATGGTTCAAATAAATGAAAGACTGGTATCATGGACATACAACCAGGGCTTTAATTAATGTTTTGATATTTGATCTTTACTAATTGGGATGATGAGATATTGTGCAATAATTTGATAGAATATGAATAAAAATATGAATAAAAATATATACATATTTTGAGACAACTTAAATCACCCAATATGCAATGATGTTGTTTTAGTGGTAGTAATCATGGCCAGTTCTCTTTCCAGTTATAATTGCTTGTGCTAAAAGTTTGTTTTGAAAATGCAAATGTTTCCAACCTGATTGATAGTAGGCAACTGTTTGAACAAAAAAAGAGAATTTTGTATTTGCTTATGTGCCAACTCATCATGAAAATCATGAAAACACTAGGTGAAAACGGTACCTAAGTGCAGTGAGCCATACAGGGATTGTACAAACTGCACACACCTTCCAACATCCCTGCCAACTACCTCTGCTCGCTGTGTGCGTTAGAACTTTCCAGCCCATTTCCACTAACACTCTTTCCACTGCTTTGTAATAATGCCGAAGCTGTGATCCTTCTGACCCTAACTTCCTCAAGTCCACCTTAGATCTGGTTCAAGGTAGAATGCCACTGTTTCTTGTATTACTACTTGTATTTCTTGCATTATTACTATTTTTATTCAGTTCCTATATTATTTTTTAATTAGGTGTCACTGATAAGGTTTTTGAATGCCATTCCCCTAACCCCATTTCTTTATATAAGGTCTGTGATTTCTTCTTCTTCTTCTCCTTTTTTTTTTTTTTTTTTCTCTCATGATTTTGTATACTGTGGTTATTTGGGGGGAAGAAATGAGTATCCTGGAAATTTTCTCTCCTCAACTTACTTTCAGTGGGGGAAGTAGGGTCTTGTGACTGATTTTCGATGCTGGGCTATGAACAAGCATTAGTAACAGGTAACTTGGACAAAGTGTAGAATTGCAAGCAAACAACCCTCCAACTGTCTCTTATCCTCCCTCATCAACATGCAGAGTAAAGTGTTCCAGACAGTACAGCTGCAGGAAGGCGGAACCTCTGTCAACGACATCATTTTGTCTCTGCATGAAGGACATTCTCTTTCAAGAACTTTTGGAACAGCATCAGACTTTATGTGAAAGAAAAATAAGCATGTATGATGTAAGGCACTGAGATTTTGGCCTCATCTCTTACTTGGGCATAACTATAGTATTTTGACTTTTACAGAAGTAAAAATCAATTGCATGAACTTCATGTACAGAATGTCATTTAGAAGTTTTTAATATTTGTTTATCAATTTTATCTTGAAAGTGTATGAGGTGCTCTGTATCAGAACTATGTTGTCATTCTTAATAAAAACATCACAATAAATATTAAGCATTTCCCCATCCTGACTTTTAAACATTTGTCCTTACTTTTTTTTAACATTTTTTTTAAGATTTTATTTATTTATTTGACAGACAGAGATCACAAGCAGGCAGAGAGGCAGGCAGAGAGAGAGAGAGAGGAGAAAGCAGGCTCTCTGCTGAGCAGAGAGCCCAATGCAGGGCTTGATCCCAGGACCCTGGGATCATGACCTGAGCTGAAGGCAGAGGCTTTAACCCATTGAGCCACCCAGGTGCCCCAGTCCTTACTCTTAAAGCACTAAATGAGAACAAGATAAGTCATCCTGCACAAATCACTGGACAACTTATAGGTGAAGAATGAGGAAAATTATTTTATTTCTTTTATAAAGAAAAATCCCTCCCCCATCCTGAAAAGCTACTCCTTACTCCAACTCTTTGGTAGAAAAATAAAATCTCACCAGAAGCCACATAGTCTCTAGTTCCTCTGCTTTCATCACCTAGTGAGGTCTCTAACTTCCCTGGCTTCATTGCTCCTTGAAACACACAACCCAGAAGGACAGTAGCTCCACTCTCCCTGGCACTTCAGAAGTTTAACCTAGGTGCCTCCTCTGAGATGTAGCCATGGTCCCTCTTCTAGAGATAAGAGAAGTTTTATTATCCTTTTGGATAAAAGCAATTAACTAGACAAATGGCTACAAAGATAGTTCTTGTGGTTTGTGAGGAATCTTAGGAGTTTGGGGCTTTTTACAGAAAACACTGAGAAATTCAGGATTTTTTTTTTT
>PJEN01029706.1:0-10190 GCA_004024605.1 Pteronura brasiliensis | reverse complement strand
GAGGATGTGGAGAAAGGGGAACTCTCTTCCACTGTTGGTGGGAATGCAAGTTGGTGCAGCCACTTTGGAGAACAGTGTGGAGATTCCTCAAGAAATTAAAAATAGAGCTTCCCTATGACCCTGCCATTGCACTACTGGGTGTTTACCCCAAAGATACAGATGTAGTGAAAAGAAGGGCCATCTGTACCCCAATGTTTATAGCAGCAATGGCCACGGTCCTCAAACTGTGGAAAGAACCAAGATGCACTTCAGTGGATGAATGGATAAGGAAAATAGGGTCCATATACACTATGGAGTATTATGCGTCCATCAGAAAGGATGAATACCCAACTTTTGTAGCAACATGGACGGGACTGGAAGAGATTATGCTGAGTGAAATAAGTCAAGCAGAGAGAGTCAATTATACGGTTTCACTTATTTGTGGAGCATAACAAATAGCATGGAGTACATGGGGAGTTAGGAGAAGGGAGTTGAGAGAAATTGGAAGGGGAGGAGAACAATGAGAGACTATGGACTCTGAAAAACAATCTGAGGGTTGAAGAGGTGGGGGGGTGGGAGGTTGGGGGAACCAGGTGGTGGGTATTAGAGAGGGCACGGACTGCATGGAGCACTGGGTGTGGTATAAAAACAATGTATACTGTTATGCTGAAAATAAATTAAAAAAATGATTTAAAAAATTATATATATAGTATATATACTATATATAGCATATATATCTTATATATAAGATATAAAATATCTTATATTTTTAGTATATACATTTATACTAAATCTTCCTTATATATAATATATATATGTGTTGAAATCTTGTCATTTATAATGACATGGATGGATCTAGAGATTATAATGCTAAACAGGTCAGTCAGAGAAAGACAAATACAATATTATTTCATTCATATGTGGAGCTTAAACAAATCAAATGAACAATGGAAAAAAGAGAGCGTGAGACAAACCAAGAAACAGATTCTAAACTATAGAGAACAAACTGATATTTATCAGAGGGGAGGAAGATCAAAAGATGGGTGAAACAGGCAATGGGGATTAAGGAATATACTATTCATGATAAGCACTATGTATAGAACTATTGTATGTATAGAACTATACTATGTATAGCACTAAGTATAGAACTATTGAATGACTATTTTGTACACCTGATACTAATATAACACTGTATGTTAATTCCACTGGAATACAATGAAATGAAATTAAATGAAATAAAATGAAATAACATAACATAAACCCATTTGGATGACTACTATCAAGAAAAAATAGAATATAATAATTTCTGTTACATATGTGGAAAAATTGGAAAATGTGTGCACTTTTGTTGGGATTAATTTAAAAGGAGATTGACACTGTGGACCATAGTACTGTGGATCCTCAAAAAAATAAATAAATAACGTGCGTCTGGGTGGCTCAGTTGGTTGGGTGTCTGACTCTTGGTTTTGACTCAGGTCATGATCTCAGGATCCTGGAATTGAAACCCAAATCAGGATCTGCTCTCAGTGGGGAGTTTGCTTGAGGATTCTTTCCATGCCTTTTGCCCCTCCTCAATAAAATAAATAAGCAATTTTTTAAATAAAATAAAGTAAAGTAAAAATAATATGAAATCACCATATGTTCCAGCAATTCCACTTTTAGATACATACTCAAAAGAACTGAGAGCAGGATTAACTCTAAGTGTTATTTATACATTCATCTTTTTAGTAGCATTATCCACAAGAGGTAAATCATGGAAGTTACCCAAATTTCCATTGAATAAATAGATCAGTAGTACGTGATATGCAAATACAATAGAATATTATTCAGTCTTGAGAAGGAAGAAAATTCTGACACATTCTACAACATGGATTAACCTTGAGGATATTATTGTATGTGAATTATAACAGTTACAAAATGGCAAATTCTGTATGATTCTACTTTTATAAGTTAGCTAGAGTTGGCAAATTTAGAGACAGAAAGTAGAATGGTAGTTGACAAGCATTGAAGAAAAGGGGAGAATACAGATTTACCATTTAATGGGTATAGAGTTGCAGATTTGTAAGATGCAAAGATACTGTTTTGCAAGATGTAAAGAGTATGTATTATGATGGTCGCATAACAATATGAGTGTATTTATTGCTATTAACTGTACACTAAAAACAATTAGATGGTAAATTTTAGGCTGTGTATTTTACAACTAAAATATTTTATTAAAAATTGCAAATTTTATAAATGAGAAAAATAGTAATTTCATTTAACTGGGAATAGAAATCAGGAAAGATTTCTGGTTGGTCATGGCATTCGAGCTGAAATTCAAAGATTAGAATGGTGAGAGTAGTGTTATGATCAATGATGTATTTGTTAAAATTGGAAAAGGAAAAAAAAAATCACAGAACTTTGTGGTGCCTGGGTGACTCAGTCAGTTAAGCGGTTGCCTTTGGCTCACATCATTATCTCAGGGTCCGGGGATAGAGCCCTGCATCAGGCTCCCTGCTCAGTGGGGTTTCTTTCTCCATTTTTCTCTCCCTAAATATAGTAAGCCCCATTTAACAGAGTTGTCTCAATATCAACAGAAAAAAAAAATTATATTGAGATAGATTACTTTGAGAACATCCATTCAAGGGAATAAATACATAAAAGACACAGATGGAAGATCAAAAACCATTTTTGATTTTCAGGTACTAAAATGCTAGTTGAACCCCAAACTCAAAACAAACAAACAAAAAACTTTTGGGAATATTAAACACACACACACACACACACACACACTTGACTGCTGGAGGCACAGAGCTTCAAAGGATAATATAAAAATAAGAGAATTAGACATAGAATCTAAGATTTCTAATAAAAACTCAAACCTTTTATATATAGTCCATGTTTGGAAACACCCATAACTGACACTACTATTCAGCCATTTGGCATCATACACAATGCCTGAGAAATCTGAGGGCCAACTTGTTTCTTTGGGGCTTTAGCACCCTCAATATAGTCAGCTAACATTGTGCATACTAAGCCTCAGAGCAAGTAATTTTGAAGGTTATTTTAAATATGGGACACGGATTTATCAGAAAGGACTTCCTTCAGTTTCTCTTTCCTCCTTTCTAAATATTTCAAAATGAGAAGCTAATGGTTTAAGTCCTGCTCAAATAGGAGATTCAGAGACTGCTTTTGAACTACCAAAAAGGAAAAAATCAAAACAAAACCTGGTATTGAGTCTGGGAGACCACAGGGTATCTCTAAATTCTGACCATCTCATTCCATCAATATGCAAATTTGAAAGAATAATTCTGCATTTTCTCCCTCTCCACTGAATTCAGTTTCACTTTCAGGAAACAGTAAACATACCCAGGGCCTAAAAACACAGGCTTTGTAAATATGCATACCCAAGTTTGAATCTTATTTCATTTCTTACTAATTATAGAAAAATGGACAAACTAGTTGATTTCTCTAAGTTTTGGTTTTCTATTCAGTAAGATTGAGATGATACTACTGTACCTGCTGCTTAGGGCTGTTGGAAAGATTAAATTCAATAATGTATATCAAACAATTGGGCCAGTATCAGGACATTAGCTAAGCTCTAAAACAGCACCTACTGTTACTCCTTGATTTTTTTTTTTTTACATGTAAGAAGGGACATTATCTGAACTGTTTGCCCTCTTTATCTTTGAGTACTGGCAATACCCGCCCCCTCCCCTTTTTTTTCCTCACTGAAAAATGGTGAGGATGCCTGGGTGTCTCAGTCAGTTAAGCATCTGACGCTTGATATCAGCTCATGTCTTGAACTCAGCTTGTGAGTTCAAGCCCCATGTTCAGCTACACACTGGGCATAGGACCTACTTAAAAAACAAAAGAACAGGGCACCTGGGTGGCTCAGTGGGTTAAGCCTCCAACTATTGATTTTGGCTCAGGTCATGATCACAGGGTCATGAGATGGAGCCCCATTTTGGGCTCTGCACTCAGAGGGGAATATGTTTTAGATTCTCTCTCTCTCTTTTTCTGCCCCTACCCACCCCATGCTCACACTCTCTTTCTAAAATAAATAAATTAATCTTTTAAAAAATGGTGATTGACTCCTTCACTATGTGAGACCTCATCAATCCTCATAGACATCTCACCCATGGAAATTAATAAAATATTTAGGTATTCATTGTATAGGCTAAGGGATCTATTAATAATCAAAGGTCACTTTCTAAAAAAAAAGTATAATTGACATATAGTGTTATATTAATTTTAGTTGTATAAGCATATTGATTCAATTATTCTACACATTACTCCATGCTCATAATAAGTGTAGTCACCATCTGTCACCATGCAATGTTATTACAATATTATTGATTATATTCCCCATGCTGTACTTTTCACCTTGTTCTTCCTACAAATCTATGCCTTGGATGGCAAGAAAAGAGTCACTTAAAAATCACAAATCTAAGCCAACTGTTTTGTGCCTGGGGACTCAGTTGTTTAAGCATCTGACTTCAGCTCAGATTATGATTTCAGGGTCCTGGGATCAAGCCCCATGTTGGGTTCCCCACTCAGTGGTGAATCTACTTGTCCTTCTGAAACTCCCCCAATTCATGCTTAATCTCTCTCTCTCACACAAATAAATGAATACAATCTTCTTAAAAATCACAAATCTGCTTTAAATAAATGCTAAATTGTGCATTGGGGACTCAGTTACTATGTGAATTAAAGACTGATGGAACTGATGTGTGCTATAGTACTGAGTAAACTACTAGAATATCAGAATTACTTTTAAAATGAGATTTGAGCTGTACCTTCAGAAATGAGTACAATTTGAATGGAAGAAAAAGAACAGGGAAAATATTTTATTAGGCTATAAGTGGAGGAATTGCCAATAGTGTGAGCAAAGCCATAGTAGGGGAAACAAAAATGACACTTGTGGGCATGGAAGTAGCAATCAAATTATAAGGGCAACATGAAGTAGTCATCAGGTCTCCCCTCATTTTGCCAAGGTCTCATTTTTCTTCTCAGATAATTCCCAATTCTCAGACAACTCCCAAAGATGATTGAATAGTGGGATTGCTTTGCACAGAAGAGTTTAAATTTGTTTTCGTTCCTGCTAAGTGATTTTGAAATATAAATACTAATGCCTAGAGATTTGTTCTTTCAGTTCACTGAGTAAATACATAAAGGAGCCATTAATAATGTTAGAATGCATTAACAGCCTAGAGAGGAGAAAAAGTATAGACTTGAAACTTTCATGACAGGACCTGAAATAAATTGTTAGCTAATATCAGAAGAGTGACAGAGTTGACATGAGTTTTTCTCTAGGTATAGTTAGGTCATAACATTTCTAATCTTATTGTTAGCCTCTTTATTCAGTCTATTGACAAGTCTAAAATAAAATTTTAATATTTATTCTGGATAAATTGAAATAGAAAAAGAAGGTAGGCTGTAAGTAAGTTTATTTATTTCTTAGAGCATGACCTCAGTTACCATGTAACCTAGGCCCTGATACAGTCAGTGACTGAAATTATGTGTTTTAGGTTTACAATCTCACTTTACTTAAAAATAAGTTTCTGGCCACCCTAGGAAAGGACTTGTAAAAAAATTCCAAATTATATACAACTTATAATACCTTATAAAATGCATTAAAACAACTTTTGAGTTGGGGCACCTGGTCAACTCAGTCAGTTAAACAACCTGTTCTTGGTTTTGGCTCAGGTTATGAGATCAAGCTCTGCATGGGACTCTGCACTCAGCATAGTGTCTTACTTGAGACTCTTTCCCTCTTTCACTTTCCCTTCTCTCTCCCAAATAAGTATTTTTAAAAATTTTTCAAATTAAAAAATACAGAAATGTTGGTGACTTCATTGCTTTGAATTAGTGTACTGTGGAGTAGACTAGGTAATTAAAGTCAATGTAGACACACAAAACAGATAATCATATCAAAAAATGGGCAGAAGATATGAATACACACTTCTCCAATGAAGACATACAAATGGCTATCAGACACATGAAAAAATGTTCGTCATCACTAGCCATCAGGGAGATTCAAATTAAAACCACATTGAGATACCACCTTACACCAGTTAGAATGGCCAAAATTAGCAAGACAGGAAACAACATGTGTTGGAGAGGATGTGGAGAAAGGGGAACCCTCTTACACTGTTGGTGGGAATGCACGTTGGTGCAGCCACTTTGGAGAACAGTGTGGAGATTCCTCAAGAAATTAAAAATAGAGCTTCCCTATGACCCTGCCATTGCACTACTGGGTATTCACCCCAAAGATACAGATGTAGTGAAAAGAAGGGCCATCTGTACCCCAATGTTTACAGCAGCAATGGCCACGGTTGCCAAACTGTGGAAAGAACCAAGATGCCCTTCAACGGACGAATGGATAAGGAAGATGTGGTCCATATACACTATGGAGTAGTATGCCTCCATCAGAAAGGATGAATACCCAACTTTTGTAGCAACATGGACGGGACTGGAAGAGATTATGCTGAGTGAAATAAGTCAAGCAGAGAGAGTCAAGTATCATATGGTTTCACTTATTTGTGGAGCATAACAAATAGCATGGAGTACATGGGGAGTTAGGAGAAGGCAGTTGGGGGAAATTGGAAGGGGAGGTGAACAATGAGTGACTATGGAATCTGAAAAACAATCTGAAGGGTTTGAAGAGGTAGGGGGGTGGGAGGTTGGGGGAACCAGGTGGTGGGTATTAGAGAGGGCATGGACTGCATGGAGCACTGGGTGTGGTATAAAAACAATGAATACTGTTATGCTGAAAATAAATTAAAAAAAAGATTTAAAAAAATGTTTATATCAAATGGTAAAAAAAAAAAAAGTCAATGTAGGACAGTCACTGGAGATTTGGATAATTTGAAATAAGATTATATCCTACCTTTGTATGGTAAAAATCCTAGTCATATCCTGAAATATAGATATGCTAACAATATTTGAAAAACACTTTTAAGTATAAGGAAAATTGTTTTATAAGATTATCTATGTGCAGAAAACATGAGCTTTTATTTTTCTTGTATACTAGATAAGTAAAAACATAAAAACTTATGACTGTTTGAATATATATACCTACAATGGCCCCTGGAACTCAAGTTGTTCTTTCATTGTCTTATTATTGTTTTGTATATCTAAATTTTGTCCTAAAGAATTTCTGTCTATGATATGAACATACATATCTCTCCTGTTGTACTACAAATGCATTTTTCTGCCCCCAAATCCTGTTGCTTTGAAAAATATGGATGTTGCTAAAGTGACCAATTGAGTTGTCCAGGGAACTTATTCCTTTGCTTTTCAGTAATGAAAAAACAACAGGAAGTTGCTGAAAACTTACCTGAGATGTTTACAAATATTCTGCTTCTGTCAGCAAATACTCCAGAGAAGCCATACATTGCAGGGACATTCTATTGTGATTCTTTTTTGCTAGTTTTACCATAAGAGAAAATGGCTGTGTAGAAAGGCCATGAAATACATTAGTTATTCCTTCAGAGATTTATTTTCAATCTGCCACAACTATAGAATATAGTCTGGAGGTTCAGAAGGTGGCAACAAGGAGTAGCAGTAAAATCACTGACGTTCTTCATGAACATCTGCAAGTATGAAAAGTTTTTTAGCAATTTTTAGCATACAAGTATAGTGTTTTTAGCAGTTTTCAATATTTTTTTCAATCTGGTAGAGGATTTGTCTATGTATCACAGACAGCTTTATCCTAAGTAGAAATAGAAAGAAGATTCTAATTGTCTTCATTAAGTCTGTTCCAATAAAAAAAAATACACTTTATTTTTTCAGTTTGTTTTAAAAAATGTACCCACCTTGAGGTACCAGAAGAGAATTAGAAATAAGAGCTTTTTCATTGATCACAAACTGAAAAATAAACTTCTGGGGAAAATCTTCAGTCATTTAAAAAATATATATTTTTTTAAAATAATTAAAATATTTTATTTATTTATTTGACAGAGATCTCAAGTAGGCAGAGGCAGGCAGAGAGAAAGGAAGGGAAGCAGGCTCCCTGCTGAGCAGAGAGCCTGATGTGGGGCTCGATCACAGAACCCTGGGATCATGACCTGAGCTGAAGGCAGAGGCTTTAACCCACTGAGCCACCCAGACGCCCCCCCAAAATTAATTATTTTATGTAATATTTGTTAATCTATAGCTGAAAATCTAAGGAATAATTACCAGATTATCCAAAAGGAAGGGCACCCCTGAAATTTTCTGTTATTTTTAAAAATTATTTTAAGCAATTTAAAATGTCAGTAGAAAGCTAAGTGGGTAATGTGAAGAAATTCCATTCTGGTATAAGAAAATGAAGTGTTAGGAAAATCATTGTTTCCATTAGGCCTCCAGGGCCTTTAATATGTTTGCATTTATCTTTTGCAACTGTGTTGCTATAATGATATATGAATACAGTTCAATATCTGATTTATGTTCTTCAGTCATTAATAGTTGAATGAGAATCTTACAAATATAAAAAGAATCATCTGGTATATGAATGTTTATGTAACATAAATGATAACTAAGCATATATCAATTTATAGTTCTTATTGACACAGGAAAGCAAGATACAGTTCTCTACAAGGATGCCACTTGGCCATGGTAAGTCACAATCCATAATGCTGTATTGTTAGGCAAATGTTCATGGAAGGGGGTTCATGGACAATTTCCTGAGTTCATTGTTAGGGAAGGAAATGAATATCCATATCTAGGAGCCACAGAGAACTCCCATCAAGATCAACAGAAGACCAACATCAAGACATTGTTATTAAATTGGTAAAATATAGTGATAAAGAAAAAAAATTAAAGCAGCATGGCAAAAGAAGACAGTAACTTACAAGGTAAACCCCATGAGGTTATTAGTTGATTTTTAAGCAGAAACTGTGCAGGCTGGGGGGGTGGGTGGGAAAGCATAGTATATTCAAAATGCTGAAAGAGAAAAATAGGCAGCCAAGAATACTCTATCCAAAAAGACTATCATTTGGAATAAGAGAGATAGAGTTTCTAAAACAAACAAAACTAAAGGAGTTCATGACCACCAAACCAGTCCAAGAAAAGGGACTTCTTAAGTGGAAAGGAAAGATTATAAGTGATTATGAAAAGTGAAAAACATATAAATAGTAAAAATAAATATTTCTATAAAAATCAGTCAAGGGATTCAAAAAATAAATGGACATAAAATATGACACCCTATACTTAAAATGTGGAGGGTGGAAAGGAATTAAAGAATGGGTTCTAACTTAAGTGACCATCAATTTAATATAGACTACTATATGCAGAAGATGTTATATACCAACCTAATGATAAGCACAAATCAAAAACTAGTAATAGATATGTAAAGAGTAAAGGGAAAGGAATCCAATTATATCACTAAAGAAAGCCAGGAAACCATGAAAGAGAGCAAGATAAGAAAGGATTATAGAAAACCTACAAAAACAGCCACAAAACAAGTAACAAAATGACAATAAATACATATCTATTGATAATTACATTGAATGTAAATGAACTAAACGCTCTCATCAAAAGACTACACTTATCATGATGAGCACTGAGTAACATATAGAATTGTTGAATCACTATATTGTACATCCAAAACTGTATATTAACAATCTTGGAATTAAAAATTTAAAAAAATAAATTAAAAAAGAATTGGTGCACTAAAAGACAATAAATAATTTCTTTTGCAGTGTGTTGTTTGAATTGTAAATAACAAAATTTCCTTATATGTTATGTATCTTTGAAACATATTTTATTATTTTTTTGTCTTCTTCACTTTTATTCTCATGAGTGAACAGTAGTTTTCCAAAGGCTACAATGGCATGTGATAACATCATTGCTTTAACAGCTAATAAATTGTGTACTGTGTATTGTAATTTCTAGGATTTTCTAAGACAGTGAGTTTATAGTATAAATACATACATTGAAAAAATTAACTCAGTTTGTTCTCATTACTGTTACTATGCTTCAACCAGCTCCTTACAGTCGCAGCTGCTAGTCTCTGTAATCTCCTTACTTTCCAAGAAATCATGATTTTTATTTTTATTTCTATTTTTTTTTTATTTCTTTTCAGCATACCAGTATTCATTGTTTTTGCACCACACCCAGTGCTCCATGAAATCTGTGCCCTCTCTAATACCCACCACCTGGTTCCCCCAACCTCCCACCCACCGCCCCTTCAAAACCCTCAGATTGTTTCTCAGAGTCCATAGTCTCTCATGGTTCACCTCCCCTTC
>PJEN01029704.1:0-10190 GCA_004024605.1 Pteronura brasiliensis | reverse complement strand
AAACCCTTCAGATTGTTTTTCAGAGTCCATAGTCTCTCATTGTTCACTTCCCTTTCCAATTTCCCCCAACTGCCTTCTCCTAACTCCCCATGTCCTCCATGCTATTTGTTATGCTCCACAAATAAGTGAAACCGTATGCTAATTGACTCTCTGCTTGACTTATTTCACTCAGCATAATCTCTTCCAGTCCCGTCCATGTTGCTACAAAAGTTGGGTATTCATCCTTTCTGATGGAGGTATAATACTCCATAGTGTATATGGACCACATCTTCCTTACCCATTCGTCCGTTGAAGGGCATCTTGGTTCTTTCCACAGTTTGGCGACCGTGGCCATTGCTGCTATAAACATTGGGGTACAGATGGCCCTTCTTTTCACTGCATCTGTATCTTTGGGGTAAATACCCAGTAGTGCAATGGCAGGGTCATAGGGAAGCTCTATTTTTAATTTCTTGAGGAATCGCCACACTGTTCTCCAAAGAGGCTGCACCAACTTGCATTCCCACCAACAGTGTAAGAGGGTTCCCCTTTCTCCACATCCCCTCCAACACATGTTGCTTCCTGTCTTGTTAATTTTGGCCATTCTAACTGGTGTAAGGTGATATCTCAATGTGGTTTTAATTTGAATCTCCCTGATGGTTAGTGATGATGAACATTTTTTCATGTGTCTGATAGCCATATGTATGTCTTCATTGGAGAAGTGTCTGTTCATATATTCTGCCCATTTTTGGATATGATTATCTGTTTTGTGTGTGTTGAGTTTGAGGAGTTCTTTATAGATCCTGGATATCAATCTTTTGTCTGTACTGTCATTTGCAAATATCTTCTCCCATTCCGTGGGTTGCCTCTTAGTTTTCTTGACTGTTTCCTTTGCTGTGTAAAAGCTTTTGATTTTGATGAAGTCCCAAAAGTTTATTTTAGCTTTTGTTTCCTTTGCCTTTGGAGACATATCTTGAAAGAAGTTGCTGTGGCTGATATCAAAGACATTACTGCCTATGTTCTCCTCTAGGATTCTGATGGATTCCTGTCTCACATTGAGGTCTTTTATCCATTTCGAGTTTATCTTTGTGTACGGTGTAAGAGAATGGTCGAGTTTCTTTCTTCTACATATAGCTGTCCAGTTTTCCCAGCACCATTTATTGAAGAGACTGTCTTTTTTCTACTGTATATTTTTTCCTGTTTTGTCAAAGATTATTTGACCATAGAGTTGAGGGTCCATATCTGGGCTCTCTACTCTTTCCACTGGTCTATGTGTCTGTTTTATGCCAGTACCATGCTGTCTTGGTGATCACAGCTTTGTAGTAAAGCTTGAAATCAGGTAATGCGATGCCCCCAGTTTTGTTTTTGTTTTTCAACATTTCCTTAGCGATTCGGGGTCTCTTCTGGTTCCATACAAATTTTTGGATTATTTGCTCCAGCTCTTTGAAGAATACCGGTGGAATTTTGATCAGAATGGCATTAAAAGTATAGATTGCTCTAGGCAATATAGATATTTTAACAATGTTTATTCTTCCGATCCAAGAGCATGGAATGGTCTTCCATCTTTTTGTATCTTCTTCAATTTCTTTCATGAGTGTTCTATAGTTCCTCGAGTACAGATCCTTTACCTCTTTGGTTAGGTTTATTCCCAGGTATCTTATGGTTCTTGGTGCTATAGTAAATGGAATCAATTCTCTAATTTCCCTTTCTGTATTTTCATTGTTAGTGTATAAGAAAGCCACTGATTTATGTACATTGACTTTGTATCCTGCCACGTTGCTGAATTGCTGTATGAGTTCTAGTAGTTTGGGGGTGGAGTCTTTTGGATTTTCCAGATAAAGAATCATGTCATCTGCGAAGAGAGAGAATTTGACTTCTTCATTGCCAATTTGGATACCTTTTATTTCTCTTTGTTGTCTGATTGCTGTTGCTAGGACTTCTAATACTATGTTGAACAAAAGTGGTGAGAGTGGGAATCCTTGTCGTGTTCCTGATCTCAACGGGAAGGCTGCAAGCATTTTCCCATTGAGGATGATATTTGCTGTGGGTTTTTCATAGATAGATTTGATGAAGTTCAGGAATGTTCCCTCTATCCCTATACTTTGAAGTGTTTTAATCAGGAACGGATGCTGGATTTTGTCAAATGCTTTTTTTCTTCATCAATTGAGAGGACCATGTGGTTCTTCTCTCTTTTCATATTAATTTGTTCTATCACATTGATTGATTTGCGAATGTTGAACCATCCTTGTAGCCCAGGAATGAATCCCACCTGGTCATGGTGGATAATCTTTTTAATGTGCTGTTGGATCCTGTTTGCTAGGATCTTGTTGAGAATCTTAGCAGCCATATTCATCAGTGATATTGGTCTGAAATTCTCCTTTTTGGTGGGGTCTTTGCCTGGTTTGGGGATCAGGGTAATGCTGGCTTCATAGAAAGAGTCTGGAAGTTTTCCTTCTGCTTCAATTTTTTGAAACGGATTCAGGAGAATAGGTGTTATTTCTTCTTTGAAAGTTTGGAAGAATTCCCCAGGGAATCCGTCAGGTCCTGGGCTCTTGTTTTTGGGGAGGTTTTTGATCACTGCTTCAATCTCGTTACTAGATATCGGTCTATTTAGGTTGTCGATTTCTTCCTGGTTCAATTTTGGGAGTTTACAGTTTTCCAGAAATGCATCCATTTCTTCTAGGTTGCTTAGCTTATTGGAATATAACTGTTGATAATAACTTCTGATGATTGTTTCTACTTCCTTGGTGTTACTTGTGATCTCTCCCTTTTCATTCATAATTTTATTAATTTGGGCTTTCTCTCTTTTCTTTTGGATTAGTGTGGCCAATGGTTTATCGATCTTATTGATTCTTTCAAAAAACCAGCTTCTAGTTTCATTGATACGTTCTACTGTATCTCCTTTTTCGACCTCATTGATCTCAGCTCTTATCTTGATTATTTCCCTTCTTATGTGTGGAGTTGGTTTGATTTGTTGTTGATTCTCCAGTTCTTTAAGGTGTAGAGACAGCTGCCGTGTTCTGGATTTTTCCATTTTTTTGAGGGAGGCTTGGATGGCTATGTATTTCCCCCTTAGGACTGCCTTTGCTGTATCCCATAGGTTTTGGACCGAAGTGTCTTCATTTTTATTGGTTTCCATGAATTGTTTAAGTTCTTCTTTGATCTCCTGGTTGATCCAAGTATTCTTAAGCAAGGTGGTCTTTAGTTTCCAGGTGTTTGAGTTCCTTCTGAACAACTTCTTGTGATTGAGCTCCAGTTTCAAAGCATTGTGATCTGAGAATATGCACGGAATAATCTCAGTCTTTTGGTATCGGTTGAGTCCTGCTTTGTGAACCAGTATGTGGTCTATTCTTGAGAAGGTTCCATGTGCACTTGAGAAGAATGAGTATTCTGTGGTTTTAGGGTGGAATGTTCTGTATATATCCGAGGTCCATCTGGTCCAATGTGTCATTCAATGCTCTTGTTTCTTTTTTTTTTTTTCTCTCCTGGTACTATCACTGCATATATGTTAGACTGTTTTCAATTGTTGCAGTTTTTCTGAGTCTGTTCATTTTTTCTGCATTTAATTCTCTCTTATCTAATTTATTTTATTTATCTGTCTTAAAGTTCATTTACTTTATCTTCAATATTTTGTTAATCCTGTTAGGTGAAATTTTTATTTCAGATTGTATTTTTCACTTTTTAATTTCATTTTTTTTTCTTATAGCTTCTATTCCTTTGCTGAGATTTATCTTTTTATTCATCATCAATGTATTTCCATATCCATGAAGATAATTATAGTAGCTTGTTTAAAATCTGTTCTGATGTCAACATCTTGATCCATCTCTACTTTTGTCTTTGTTGATTGTTTTTTTCTTTGAGTGTGGCATTTTTCTATTTCATTGGAATTTGTGTAATTTGGATTTGTGTTCTGGGTATGAATTATACATTGTAGAGATTCTGGATTAGGTTATATACTTTCAAAGAATATTGTTGTTGTTGTTTTGAGTGTGCAGTTTGACAGAACTCAAACTACATTTTTTCCATGTGGTTCATGGCAAGTTCAGCCAAATATTTAGGCATAATGTGGTTTCTACCTTATCTCTCTTTTTAGAAATCCTCCCCTCACTCCACTCTGCCCCCTCTTAATTTTTCAGCTGTGTAGTTGTCCCAGACTCTGCCCTTCTTGGTTCATCAGCCTATTAAAAAAGTTTTATCACATCCATGTTGTAGTTGCACAACATTACACTAATGGTGTCTGTCCTCAGGCTTTGAGTGGTAAAACTAGGAAGCTTACCTAGGATTTTTCTCTCCTAGCAAGTGTTGACTTACCTGCAACTTATGCCTGCTTTGCTCAGTCTTCAGTGACCTTAGATAATTGTTTTTCTTTACACATTACACTGTAGTTTCTGGAATCATATAACATTTGGTGTTTGTACCTGGCTTCTTTTACTTAGCATAATCATTTTAGACTTGTGGTTTTAAAGTCAATGGTCAAAGATTATGCATAATATAGGAATATTTAAGAGATTGATGTCCATCATGTCTATAAGTTTATTATGTATAGAAGAGTTAAATATATGAAAGATTTTAAATATTTTTGTAAATTGGACAATTATGTATCCAAATAGATATAGATGCAATTTAAATATTTAAAGAAATCTAAATTAACTTAAATTTTTTTTAAAGATCTTATGTATTTATTTGAGAGGTAAAGAGACAGTGTGTGTGCATGCATGTTCCTGAGAGCAAGGGGGAGAGGAAGAGGCAGACGGAGAGGTACAGGCAGACATGCTGGGTGCAGTGCCCACCTTAGGGCTTTCTCACGGCCCTGAGATCACCACCTGAGCCAAAACCAGAGTCAGATGCTTAACTGACTGAGCCACTCAGGTGCCCTAAACTAACTTTTTAATATGTTTATAAAGTAATCTCAGTCTCCTTAGAAGTGATTGTTAATATTTTTTTGAGTTATAAATAGAGTAATAAATTTTGCCTGTTGAACTTATAAGAATGAATTAGGTTTATGAATTTGTTATTCAAATAAATAAATATTAATTTTTAAAACCAAAGTAAACTTGAACAAATGCTATCCTTTTTGGGTATCCAATTCTCACATTTAATACAGTCAATGCTCTTATAATCTCAAGGTCTCCTTTATTTTCCTTTCTGAGCACAAAAGCCTGTGAAATGAATACTATTAGAGATTTAGTATGAAGGACATACTGAAAATATACATTATAACAGAGGAAGACCTGAAGATGCAGTTGGCTAAGTTTCTAAAAGAATGATTATCTTTTCTTTTTAGCTTACATAAAAAAAAGACAAAATTTTAGAAGGAAAAAATACCATGTTTTCAATACTCTTTAACATTTCTTTTTTACAAGAATAACCAGTACAGGTTAAGTTGACTGGAATTAGTGTAGGTAAAGTACTTATTGGAATTGGAAGAGGGTAGAAAGAGAAGAAAAATATTATATTTGATGAAACCCACTGTGCACACTTCCTTTAAGTATGGGCCTATGCAGTGATTTACCTCTGATGAGTAAGAGCAAGTAAGATACTCAAAAACATATGAGATAATTTATGTAATATGTGTACATATATTTATTTATGGCTTCATCTGTACTACAAGAGAAATTGTAATGACTTTGCAAAGACCACAAATCTTTTGCATACAAGTCACAGTGTCTATTCCATGTGGCTTAGGAATATGTATAAAGCTTCCATATGGGAAAAAGATTTCCTGATACGCAAACAAAGAATCAGGCATCAAAGCACCTACTGAAAAATTTGGCAAATATTGACAAATGTCACAAAACTTTGAATTCCAATTTGAAAGTCTACATATTCTATTTTGCAATATACTTTATCATTTTATATTAGAGCTGTTCAGAACTTTCTTCCAAAGTCACGGGATTTAATATATGATTATACAGTATATACAATGCATACATGTATATGGAGGCATATATTAGCATTCATTTCAGTTTGCTTCCTGTTTACATATCCTACTAGATACCCCAGTGACTGATTATTGTTCTCACAGTGAAACTAAAGATATGCCAACTCTCTTCAAGCAAAGTCTAAAACTTTAGAATAATGCTTATATATTTGATTTATATAGTTTATTTCTCCCAGAGTGTTCATTTTAAATTAACTCCACATTGAAATAAAGTGATCATGCTAATAGCTGGCAGGGCTAGGTTAGACTGACTTTGTCTTAATGTCATTGACAGTAACAAGAAAAAAAAATAAAGAAAAGGAAATAAGAAAATGAAGAACAAAAAGAAAATTAACCTAAGCAACTAAAGTTGCATTAAAATTGGGTTATCACATAAAGTTGAACGAGATTATTCTTTCTTATGGGGGATGATGGATACTCGAGGTCTGCATATTGCCACAGATCCTGTTTTATCTGTATGTGGCACTGCAAAAATCCTAGACTGTGGCCCACAGGCCAGATTTGGCCCATGATAGTGTTTCCTTTGGCTTGAACAATATTTTACAAAAAAATTTGAGCTAACATTTTAAATTAGAAGCTTTCACATAAAAATCCAGATTTCTGGCATCTCTCAAAAAATTAGGAGATCTGGGAATACTGGACTCACATTACCACACTGCAGTCTATGGTTGGCTGGCTGGCTATTGCCCTTTTTCGACACACATATGTTCTCCATGGTCCCCACCAATTCCTCCTGCTTTGCAACACTGAACCTGGCCATTCCCACTTACTCCTCTTATTCTATTTCTCTTTTAGTAGAAAATATTTCTTTCTGCCAATGTCTTTATCAAAAGTGAGTAAAAATATGGCAGTATGGTAAAAAACATGGATTTTTAGCTTTACATTGGATTGCTCTTTGTGGATTCTCTTCTCCCTTTCTCTCTCATACATTGGGGGCCTATTTTTCTTCCCTATCTTCCTCTGAAATTGAAAGAAAGACCTGAGAAACTGTTGATCAGTGTAAATACTGGAAGGTTCTCAGAGGCATGTTTTCTGCTCTACTTTTTCTCCCAGAGACCTGATGAGACTGGGCCTGGGGAAAGTAGGAGAGAAAGGGAGGATGGAGAAACAAGTAAGAGGGTGAAATTTCAGCTCTAAGCTTTGAGCTTACCCTCTGAAGTGCTGGGACTTGGACTCTTTAGGCTGCCTTTGGTTTGTCGTGTTAGGCTTTGCCAGCAGAGGGCTCAAGAGGGAGATGCATGACTGGAGGAGGCTGAAAGGGCTTGCTGCTGCTTGGTTTCTGAGGACATCCTGTTTCCTTGAAGTTCTTCAAGCTTTGCCCTACCAAAACTCCTTCATCTTGACAGTAGCAGTTCCTTTATGACATGGCAGCTGAATGGGGTTGTAAGGGCCTATTCAGCCAGAGCGGCCCCACCCTGGTTGAACTGCCATTTTGTTGTAAAACTTAAATTGACTCTGCATCCCCCCCCCCCCCGGGAACTTACTTAAAAGCAAGTCCGGGAAATCAGTCCCAGGTAACAAAGTCCAAATACAAGGGTGGGTCAGGCCAGGTGGACGTATTCAATCAGTGGGGGCGCATACTGTCTCCTAGCTACCAAGGAGTATGGGCCCCGCCCTTTGAGAGCCTTTTGGGCGCCAATTCTGTACTAGGTGATAGGCTGGTTCAAATGTCTATTAGGGTAAATTTTAATTCAAATGGTCACCTAGCATCACTGTGGAGTTTCCTGTGTGTGTTACAATTTCATTGGCCACCTGTGTGTGGCCAGGCCCAACCACATGGCCTTTGCTCTATAAAAGTTAGTCTGGAAAGCAGGGAGGGGTCGTCCTGTCTGTAGGGGTGGCCCCGACTGGTATGTTTGATGGTTGGTCTGATTCTCGATGCTTGGCGTGAAATAAAGCTTTGCTTGACCTTCACTTTGTATCAGTCTCACGCCTTTAATCACGGACCCATTATTGGGATAGCCAATTTTGGGGGAACCCAACAGGATCTTCAGTTTTTCCTTCACTTACCAAACCAGCTTAATTGTGTGATCTCTTCCCTTCACTCCCATTGCCTTCTTGAGAGGTCTAACTTCTAGCTCATGGAGGCTTCTCCTCCAAGCTTCAAAGTTTAAATATTCTGGAGTCTTTCTTTTGTTTCCTCAGCCATGAGGGAGGAAGATGCTTTCTACAGTTGCTAATTTTGTGATGTGTTAAAATTCTATTTTTTCTCTACTTAAAAAATTCATAGGGGCACTTGGGTGGCTCAGATGGTTGAATGTCCCACTCTTGGTTTTGGCTCAGGTGGTGATCTCAGGGCCTGGGGTCGAGTCCCATGCTGGACTCTGTGCTCAGTGGGGAGTCTCCTTGAGATTTTCTCTCTCTCCCTTCTACGTTTCCCCCTTCTTGCTCTCTTTCTCCCTCTTTGTCTTTGAAATAAATCAAGAAATATTTTAAAAATATATATAATTAGTTAACAATTATTTATGTAGCTTTTTCTCAGTTCAAATAACTCCTTCCTGACTGGATCCTGATTCACAGAGAGAGAAAGAGTTGACTCGTGTTGTGCTGCCCCAAATGCACAATTCCCCTTGGTTATTTACATATAAGTTTAATTTAGTCAAAAAGCTAAAATTAAAAACTTTTTCAGTTACATTAGTTACATTTTAAGAGCCCAGTAGTTAAACTGTGGTTACCAATCCCTCTATGGAACAGTGTGGATATAGAACATTTCTGTCATCACAGAAAGTTCTATTGGACAGTGCTGAGCTAAAGAAATGGGAGGTCTTTCAAGTGTGGAGGAAACATGAGGTAAGACCTTCATTAGTGCCAGGAAATGAGGTGGAAGAGACTCTGGATGGGCTCTTCTCAAAAATGCTTGAAAAATATAGACAGATTATCTGATCATAATGCAATTAATCTAAAAATCAATACAAGGTAGAAAAACTTCATATATTTATGAATGACTGATATGATAATGAAATTCTAATGAAACATTATTGGGGTTAATGTAGAGCATGAAATCAGCCATAATACCTGGCTTGCTAAAATATAACACAGAAACACTGGGGCAGGATGGTTTTGAAGAATAGAGCAGGCCTTTGGAATGCCAAGGCCTGCATGACCACTCTGCCATTGGAATGTTGCAGGAAGTTACCTTCCCCAAAACTTTCTTAGCCTAAACAGCCACTCTGTGATCTAAGAGATGTATGCACTGTCCTTTAGGCTATGTTTAGCAGAACTCCTAGAACACGTAGATTAGCATATCCTATCTTTCTGGTAAACAGGTCCTCCTAGTTCCAGGAAGACTCTTTGTCACACATCACGGGCTTGAGAAACAGTGATAAGGATGTGTGATTATCCTGAAGGACCAATAAAAGTGGGAGCAAAGAAGAGCAAAAGGTCTTTGTCTCTGAACGCAAACCCCCACGCCTTCTCCTCACTTTCACAGCAAATTCTGGCGTAATCTTTCATCCATCTGTACAGGAATTGCTGGCCATTCCTGGAAAAATATTGTGTATTTAAATTGGAGATTATAAGTAAAGTAGTATTTACAGGGACATTTAGAGACTTAACTGAATATTTAGGAAAGAAGAAAACAGGAGGATTAATAAGTTAAACATCCATCTCCCAAGAATGAGAAACAGAGCTACAGTTGTAATAATAGATACTAGAAATTAAAAAAAAAAAAAAACAGAATCATGAAAAATGCTCAACATCCTTCATCATCAGGGGAATGCAAATCAAAAATATAATGAGATATCACCTTCCTCTTGTCAGAATGGCTAAAATCAAAACCACAAGAAACAACGAGGGTTGATGAGGATGTGAGTAAATAGGATGTATTGTGCACTGTTGGTGGGAATGCGACCTGGGGCAGCCGCTGTGGGAAACAGTATGTGGAAATGCCTAAAAAGTTAAAAGTAGAACTCTCCTATGACCCAGTAATTCCACTACTGGGTATTTACTCCCCAAATACAAAAACATTAATTCAAAGGGATACATGCACCCCTTTGTTTATAGCAACACTATTTGCAATAGCCAAATTATGGAAGCAGCCCATGTGTCCATCAACTGATGAATGGATAAAGAAGATGTGCTATATATAAACCAAATGAGATATTATTCAGTCATTAAAAAAATGAAATCTGGTCATTTGATATAACATGGATGGAGCTAGAGAGCCTAATGTTAAGTGAAATAAATCAGTCAGAGGAAGACAAATATCATATGATTTCATTCATATGTGGAATTTAAAAAGAAAACAAATGAGCAAAGGGAAAAAAAAAAAAAA
>PJEN01029703.1:0-10193 GCA_004024605.1 Pteronura brasiliensis | reverse complement strand
TATATATATAGGATATATATATATATATATATATATAGATTTAGATATAGGTATGTATATATGTATCCTATCTATCTATCTATAAAGGATACAGTCTTTGACTTCCTTGATTAAATTTACCCTAGATATTTTATTAGTTTTTTATAATTATAAATGGAATTGTTTCGATTCTCCTTCTGCTATATTATTATAGTATACACAAATGCTATCAATTACTGAGTAGTAGATTTTTATCCTTCAACTTTACTGAATTAATATATTTGAATATTTTTTTGTCGGTCTTTAGGGTTTTGTTATGTATAATATCATTACATCTGCAAATAAAGAAAGTTTTATGTTTATTATACCAATATGGATTTCTCCTTGTATAGGTTTCTCCTTTTTATTTATTTATTTATTTATTTTTTATTTAAACTTTTCAAACATCCAGCTCTTGGTTTCATTGACTATTTTTTTCTTTTTTTAAAATTTATTTTCAGCATAACAGTATTCATTGTTTTTGTACCACGCCCAGTGCTCCATGCCGTCCATGCCCTCTACAATACCCACCACCTGGTTCCCCCAACCTCCTAGCCCCCCATCTCTTCAAACCCTTCAGATTGTTTTTTAGAGTCCATAGTCTCTCATTGTTCACCTCCCCTTCCAATTTCCCCCAACTCCCTTCTCCTAACTCCCCATGTCCTCCATGCTACTTGTTCACTGACTATTTTTATTATTTTACTCTGTCAATCATTTCTGATCTGATCTTTATTTCCTTCCTTCAATTCACCTTAGGCTTTGCGTTTTGTTCTTATAATTTCTTTGGGTGTAAAATTGTTTTTTTTTTTTTTTTTTAAGCTTTTTCTTATTCTTGGTTTAGGCCTGTATCTATATATATTTCTGTCTTAGAAGTGGTTATTTTGGGGTCACCTGGATGGCTCAGTGGCTTACATGACCTCAGGGTCCTGGGATCCAGACCCATGTTGGGCTCTCTGCTCTGCATGGAGCCTGCTTCCCCTTATCTCTCTGCCTGCCTCTCTATCTACTTTAGATCTCTCTGTCTTTCAACTAAATAAATAAAATATTAAAAAATAAAGTGGTTATTTAGGGTCTCAAAGATTTTGAAGTGTTGTGTTTTATTTTTGCTTATCTGTATGTATTGTTTTGTTTTGTTTTTAATTTCTTCTTAGAGTTCTTTGTTGACCCATTGGCAACTTAGTATCATGTTTAGTATTCACATGTTTGTGCTTTTCCCAGTTTTGTTGTTGTTGTTGTTGTTGTTGTTTTGCTTTTTTTTTTTCTTTCTTCTTTTTGTGATTGATTTTTAGCTTTATACTGTTGTGGCTGGGCAAGATACTTGGTATGATTTCAGTCTTTTTTTTTTTTTATTGAGCCTTGTTTTGCAGACTAATTTGTTATCAGATTTTGAGAATATCCCTTGTGAATTTTAAAAATATATATCCTAATGTTTTGGGTGCAATTTGTATATATCTTTTCTCCCTCAATCTGGTGTAATGTGTCATTCAAAGACACCGTGTCATTATTGGGTTTGTTTCTTTGTTTTTTTTTTTTTTTTATTTGTTTGTTTTGTTTTTGCCTTGATATCTATCCTTTGATTTAAATTGAAACTGAAGTTCTCTAAACTTTAAAATTTATTTGTCTGGGAAACTCTTTATATTTCCTTTAAATCTGGATGAAGATTTCACTGTATTTTTTGAGGTATTTTTTTTTTTCCTTTAAACACTTTCAATATATCATGCTACTTCTTTCTGTCCTGCAAAGTTTCACTATATAGAGATGGCACATTATCAGAATAGTCAAAGCTGAGGTGTGTGTAAACCAAGGTGTTCCAGTACTCTCCACACAGTGGATGGCATGGATTGGTCGTTAGATCTGAGGTAGAGTATAGGTCAGATGTCCCACTATGATCCACACAGGGAATACTCTGGTAGGACTGCTAAAGGAAAAGTTGGCACAGGTCATTGTGGTTTCTAAGCTCTCATCACAGAATATCCTCTAGCAAGAACGCTGAAGTCAACATGGTTGCAAGTCATAGTGTCTTGAGGCTCTCTACACTGAGTGTGCCCTGGTGGGCTAAAATTGAGTTGGGTGCAAACTGGGATATCCCAGGATTTTCAGGATTCTTCAGTTCCTGTGATATCCTGGCTATGGAGCTCAATCATAGGCTGATACAGATAGGGGTATTCCAGGACACTGTATATGGAAAATTCCCTTACTGGGAAGCTGGCTCCAAAGTGGATGGCACCTTGGAGGTCTGCAATAGGGGTGTCCTAGCAAGCTATCAGAAACCAAAATGGCACTGGTCTAAAGTGTTTAGTGTTGCTTTTCATTTGTGTCATCTTGGCACTGAGACTGGAGCTGAGTGACTGATAACCAGGTGTTTCACTGTGTGCACCACCTTATGACCACCTTGTGGCATGTCTGGAGCTGGTGAGGTACTCCTTTGTAAAGAGAACTTTTATTATATAAACAGGTAGTTTATAAAATGCTGGGGTTCTCTACTTAGAGAAAAGGATCATCAGATGAGTGTGTAAAGTGTAATTTAAAAGAGAATCCAATAAAAGCAATATTAATAGAGAAAAGAACAAGGAAAACAAGAGGCGTTGTTGGGAAGATAAGGAAAAACTGAAATGAAGAATAAAGTTTCCTGGTTAAAATAATAAAATTTCATCTATAGAGAACTATATAAACTTTATTAAATTCTGAGTGTAAATCAGCAGAGAATAAACATTGTCATAGTAAAGGTGTAAGGATAGTTTAGACTACTTCCATGAAGAGTTAAATAAGTAACAGGAAAATTAAAATTTAGAGAGATATCTTTAAAAAAATAACAATTAAGGAATTCCAAATAATATATTTCCTGGGGGAAGAGAGAAAAAAAAATTAAAAAAGGTACCAAAATAAAAGGAAGATAATTCACAAAGTGAACAAGTTGAATTTTAAAATGATGAGATCCATTTTATTCTCAGAAGAAGTTGTGAACAGAAACCATAGAGCGTGGTGCAGTTTTGTGAAATCCATGAACACAAGAAACAGAGAGACTCCCTCAGGATCATTCAGAGAGAGAATAAACAAATATACATAAACATAAAGTTATTGTGAGTTTTAGTGCATGGGTCATCAATGTAGGTAAAGAGGTGGGAAGATGAAGCAAACACCCTGAAATCCACAGAAGTCAAATTTTAAATTTAAACTGTTTACAAAATTCAAATAATAGTTATGGAGGCAGAATCCTTGATATCTGGTAAATAGGTTGCTTTGTTTTGTTTTTGTTTTTGTTTTGGCTGTGCAACATGAAATAATTAATTTCTGGTTATAGAATTTTAGGTTTAAATTTACTTTCTAATAGAGCTTAAAAATAATATAATCATCTGAAAATGTCATTTAACTCAATCATATGGGATTAGTTTAAAAAACAGATTAAGTTGTTGTTAGATTAAAGGAGAAATTCAGGTCTCATCATAAAAATATATTCATGAACAAAATACCTCTTTCACCCCTACTACCTGCTTTTTCCAGGTCATCATGAGGCCTCAGTAGGAATGGCAACATTCAAACATTCAGTTCTTATTTCCAGTCAGCTTTCTCTACAGTCTACACTTGTCAGAGAGTGATCAAATTTAAATGTGCTGTTCATTTCACTACTCAAAATCATCTGTGGTTTTCCTCTCCATGCAGAGTAAAAATTAACAACTTCACATGAAGTGCATTGTCACCTGCTACTGAAGTTACTTTTTTTCTCTTGCTACTTCGTCTTTTTTATTTTTTTTTTTTGAATAAAGAGAGTATGAAGTTATTTTTTTAATGTACTCACAATCTAGTTTCTTATTATCTGTTTCCTTGAGGTTGCACTAGTCTTAGTAGTCACCCTGTCAGACCCTCACCATGTGCTTTTCATGGACCCATTGTTAGTCATACTCTCCCTGAGACTACAGTCTTTGTTGCTCTATATGTACTCTAACTTATTTCTAATGTTTCTATCTCCTGGTGAGAGAAAGTGAGATTAGAGCTCACCTTTGCACTTTGACTCACTGCATTGCTCTCAATGAGTGCAAAAAACTAGCTGTAACATACAGCTAGCACTCAATAAATAATGACTAAAACACTGAATTCTAAAGTTGGTCACAATTTTGTCCATAGATGTATAACCAACAAAATTAAAAACACAGTCTACTGATTACACTAATTATTTAGTGAAATTTATTATTGGCTGTTAGTAACTAGGCAACCCAATAAATAAAACCATAACATTAATTTCCCTTTGGAATAGAACACCTTGATAAATTATAAATCTTAGACAATGTTCAAGTGCATTAGAGGCCAGTAAGAGAAGTAAAATTACCATGATCTTTAGGCCCCCTCTTTCTTCCTCCTGTGGTATGAATAAAGTCAGTTTTGAAAGTTATATAACTTTTCAGAGGATCAACATATATAATCATCTATTTTGAAATGAGATTCTATAATATTCTTCTGCCCTTGCTATGGCAATACTCAAGATAAGAAAGCTTATGAAGACAATAAAGTGTAACTGCCATGTGCCAGGATTGGAAGTATATTATTAAATGATTTTTTGGAAGTAAAGACTACTTAGCCTTAAAATATTTTGGATTTAATAACTTACTTTAGATTTGAGAAAGATAGGAGTTAAAATGCATATTTTTCAATGAAAACTAAAAAAATGTAAAGGGATAATTTTATTCTTTGTTGCACAAGTTGTTTGATTTAACTATGCCAGGTTTCTCTATCATGAGTTTCAATGGGAGAAATATATATTTTCTAAATTTTCTTCAATTTAAGATATTTCACTTTTTATGACTTTTTAATTCTATATTATAATATTTTGATGTAGAGAATATATTATAATTACCATATGTATAAATCTTTGTGATATATTTTAGTTTTTAACATGCTAAGTTTAAAGTATTAAATGTTAAATCACAATTAATAAGAGTAAGTGATAAATAAAGAAACTCAAGATGAAACTTTAAAAATATGTAATAACACTAAGTGTTAAGGGAGGAATGCTATATTTTTATTCCCCAAAACATTAATCACATGTTATGAGTTAGATTTAATCTTTAGGAAACCTTCAAGGAATTCTTTCCCAATTATTTTATATCTGTCACATTAGAAATGACAAACATAGATGGATTTCTCTTACTCCATCATTCAAATTTTAGTAATATTATAAGAAGAAGAATTGATAGTATTTTAACAGGGACTGTTATATCTAGGTATATAGATAGATATCAACTTTAATGTAATTATTACAAACATATATTTTAAATAATTCAGAAGATTTGTACATCTTGGACTGAAATACATTCTAATATATATTGTGCTGTTTTCATTAAAGTATCTGCAATTGTCGTTTCTAATATATTAATTTTTTATATTACCACTAGTCGAAATCCAACAACCAGTATTTTTTCAGGATCCTTCCAATGTTCATCACAATGGAGTGTCTTGTCATGTATTTATGGCAAATTATGGATTAATAATATAATCATTATATATTTATATATTTGCAATGTATATTATATATTGATTATGTATTTTATTATTATTATTATTATTCTAGTAAGAAGGTGTGGGAGAGAATATTGTATAGTACAATATTAACATTTTACTAAATTTACATGAATAGAATTTATACAAATAGAAGAAACTGTCATGTCTCTATAAAAGAAGTTGACAACACACTCATCAGACTAAAAGTATTTATATGTATCTCCAACAGTGTGTGGTCCCTGCTTCATGCCACAGATTCAATTTTCATTAATCTTATGGGAAGGAAAGGCATTGGGAGGGAGTGGGCTTGAAGACTGTAATAGTTTGCAAGTACATGCATTTTAGGATTAGAGTTATATGATGAAAAAGAAAATAAAACCTTGTAGAGAAAACATTTTCAACTCCTAGTATAATAATGGGAAAAGCCAGATGGTAGGGGGAATAGTGGGTAAATTGGTGACTAGGAGGCCAGTAATCTTGTTCATATAATGTAGGATTTTTGATACCTACAGTAATCAGTAAATGTGTCATATGTAAGTATATACATAAAACTATATAGTTTTATGATAAATACCTTGGGTATTATTGAGAAAAAATGATTTATATTTAATCTGTTAAAATTTTTAAATATAAGAACATCTCTAAACTGGGTGTTTTGCAGATGGTAAGGAAGTTAAAGATTTCATAGTTTGCCAAAGTAATCTGTTTATTCTTCCCTAAAAAAATTTACTTTTCAACTTCTTGAAAGTATGCTGAAATAAGTTTTGTTTTTCATGAGATATGATTAAAGGACTTTAAGACTGAGACACATTTTAATAGTTGTAGGTTTGTCACTCTGATTTTACTGAAAGATATAGAGAGGATAGACTGTTCTTCAGGTTTTGATAAAGTCAGTTGAATTTACAATACTTCAGCACTTCTCACAGGACATATGTTGACAACATAATAATGGCACATTTACATGAGTTGAAACTAAAGTGGTTCAATAAAACAGTATTATCTAAGTAATGATTGGTGATCAATATACTGAATAGGACCTAGAAGAAAGTAATTGCTGTGTTTAATTGTTTGTGTAATTGCCATATTTAGAAGTCCATTTTATGTTCAATATTGAAAAACGTTGATGATGGATTTTTTAAAATTATTTTTATTTATTTTCAGCGTAACAGTATTCATTGTTTTTGCACCACACCCAGTGCTCCATGCAATCCGTGCCCTCTCCAATACCCAAGACCTGGTTCCCCCAACCTCCCAACCCCCACCCTTCAAAAACCTCAGATTGTTTTTCAGAGTCCATAGTCTCTCATGGTACACTTCCCCTTCCAATTTCCCTCAACTCCCTTCTCCTCTCTAACTCCTCTTGTCCTGCATGCTATTTGTTATGCTCCACAAATAAGTGAACCCATATAATAACTGACTCTCTCTGCTTGACTTATTTCACTCAGCATAAACTCTACCAGTCCCGTCCATGTTGCTACAAAAGTTGGGTATTCATCCTTTCTGATGGGGCCATAATACTCCATAGTGTATATGGACCACATCCTCCTTATCCATTCGTCCATTGAAAGGCATCTTGGTTCTTTCCACAGTTTGGTGACCGTGGCCATTGCTGCTATAAACACTGGGGTACAGATGGCCCTTCTTTTCACTACATCTGTATCTTGGCGGGTAAATACCCAGTTGTGCAATGGCAGGGTCGTAGTGAAGCTCTATTTTTAATTTCTTGAGGAATCTCCACACTGTTCTCCAAAGAGGCTGCACCAACTTGCATTCCCACCAATAGTGTAAGAGGGTTCCCCTTTCTCCACATCCTCTCCAACACATGTTGTTTCCTGTCTTGCTAATTTTGGCCATTCTAACTGGTATGATGTGTTATCTCAATGTGGTTTTAATTTGAATCTCCCTGATGGCTAGTGATTATGAACATTTTTTCAAGTGTCTGATAGCCATTTGTATATCTTCATTGGAGAAGGGTCTGTTCATATCTTCTGCCCATTTTTTATATGATTGTCTGTTTTGTGTGTGTGGAGTTTGAGGAGTTCATTATAGATCCTGGATATCAACCTTTTGTCTGTACTGTCATTTGCAAATATCTTCCCCCATTCCGTGGCTTGCCTTTTTGTTTTCTTGACTGTTTCCTTTGCTGTACAGAAGCTTTTGATTTTGATGAAGTCCCAAAAGTTCATTTTCGCTTTTGTTTCCTTTGCCTTTGGATACATATCTTGAAGGAAGTTGCTGTGGCTGATATCAAAGAGGTTACTACCTATATTCTCCTCTAGGATTCCGATGGATTCCTGTCTCATGTTGAGGTCTTTTATCCATTTTGAGTTTATGTTGTGTATGGTGTAAGAGAATGGTCGAGTTTCATTCTTCTACATATAGCTGTTCAGTTTTCCCAGCACCATTTATTGAAGAGACTGTCCTTTTTATCACTGTATATTTTTTCCTCTTTTGTTGAAGATTATTTGACCATAGAGTTGAGGTTCCATATCTGGGCTCTCTACTCTGTTCCACTGGTCTATGTGTCTATTTTTATGCCAGTACCATGCTGTCTTGGTGATCACAGCTTTGTAGTAAAGCTTGAAATCAGGTAACGTGATGCCCAGTTTTATTTTTGTTCTTCAACATTTCCTTAGCGATTTGGGGTCTCTTCTGGTTCCATTCAAATTTTTGGATTATTTGCTCCAGCTCTTTGAAGAATACCGGTGGAATTTTGATCGGAGTGGCATTAAAAGTATAGATTGCTCTAGGCAGTATAGACATTTTAACAATGTATATTCTTCTGATCCAAAAGCATGGAAATGTCTTCCATCTTTTTGTGTCTTCTTCAATTTCTTTCATGAGTGTTCTGTAGTTTCTCGAGTACAAATCCTTTACCTCTTTGGTTAGGTTTATTCCCAGGTATCTTATGGTTCTTGGTGCTATAGTAAATGGAATTGGTGCTCTAATTTCCCTTTCTGTGTTTTCATTGTTAGTATATAAGAAAGCCTCTGATTTCTGTACATTGACTTTGTATCCTGCCACGTTGCTGAATTGTTGTATGAGTTCTAGTAGTTTGGGGGTGGAGTCTTTTGGGTTTTCCAATAAAGAATCATGTCGTCTTCGAAGAGAGAGTTTGACTTCTTCATTGCCAATTTGGATACCTTTTATTTCTCTTTGTTGTTTGATTGCTGTTCCTAGGACTTCTAATACAATGTTGAAGAAGAGTGGTGAGAGTGGGCATCTTTGTCGTGTTCCTGATTTCAACGGGAAGGTTTCAAGCTTTTTCCCATGAGGGTGACATTTGATGTGGGTTTTTCATAGATAGATTTTATGAAGTTCATGAATGTTCCCTCTATCCCTATACTTTGAAGCATTTTAATCAGGAACGTATGCTGGATTTTGTCAAATGCTTTTTCTACATCAATTGAGAGAATCATGTGTTTCTTCTCTCTTCTCTTATTAATTTGTTCTATTACATTGAACATATTGAACCATCCTTGTAGCCCAGGAATGAATCCCACCTGGTCATGGTGGATCATCTTTTTAATGCGCTGTTGGATCCCGTTTGCAAGGATCTTGTTGAGAATCTTAGCATCCATATTCATCAGTGCTATTAGTCTGAAATTCTCCATTTTGGTAGGGTCTTTACCTGGTTTGGGGATCAAGGTAATCCTGCATTCATAGAAAGAGTCTGGAAATTTTCTTTTTGCTTCAATTTTTTGAAACAGCTTCAGGAGAATAGGTGTTATTTCTTCTTTGAAAGTTTGGTAGAATTCCCCAGGAATCCATCAGGTCCTGGGCTCTTGTTTTTTGGAAGGATTTTGATCACTGCTTCAATCTCGTTACTAGATATCGGTCTATTTAGGTTGTCAGTTTCTTCCTGGTCAATTTTAGGAGTTTATAGTTTTCCAGGAATGCATCCATTTCATCTAGGTTGCTTAGCTTATTGGCATATAACTGTTGATAATAACTTCTGATGATTGTTTCTACTTCCTTGGTGTTAGCTGTGATCTCTCCCTTTTCATTTATAATTTTATAAATTTGGGCTTTCTCTCTTTTCTTCTGGATTAGTGTGGCCAGTGGTTTATCAATCTCATTGATTCTTTCAAAAAACCAGCTTCTAGTTTCATTGATACATTCTACTGTATCTCTGGTTTCTACCTCATTGATTTCAGCTCTAATCTTGATTATTTCCCTTCTTATGTGTGGAGTTGGTTTGATTTGTTGTTGATTCTCCAGTTCTTTAAGGTGTAGAGACAGCTGCTGTGTTCTGGATTTTTCAAAATTTTTTTTTTTTTTTTGAGGGAGGCTTGGATGGCTATGTATTTGCCCCTTAGGACCGCCTTTGCTGTATCCCATAGGTTTTGGACCGAAGTGTCTTCATTCTCATTGGTTTCCATGAATTGTTTCAGTTCTTCTTTGATCTCCTGGTTGATCCAAGCATTCTTAAGCAAGGTGCTCTTTAGCTTCCAGGTGATTGAGTTCCTTCGGAACTTTTCCCTGTGATTGAGCTCCAGTTTCAAAGCATTGTGATCTGAGAATATGCAGGGAATCATCTCAGTCTTTTGGTATCGGTTGAGTCCTGATTTGTGACCCAGTATGTGGTCTATTCTTGAGAAGGTTCCATGTGCACTTGAGAAGAATGAGTATTCTGTTGTTTTAGGGTGGAATGTTCTGTATATATCTATGAGGTCCATCTG
>PJEN01029702.1:0-10192 GCA_004024605.1 Pteronura brasiliensis | reverse complement strand
ACGAGGTATGGAAAAGGAGTGACTATGAAGGGACAGCATAGGAGCGATTTTGGCATGACAAGACTATAGTACCCTGGCTGTGGTGGGGGTTATATGAATCTATACATGTGTTAAACTTCACCAAACTAAAAAAAAGAATCATATGCCAAAAAGAAGTCAATTTTACTGTATAATAATTATTTTAAACAAAAAATTAAGATAAAAAAATTCAGTTAGTTGTATTGGCTACATTTCAAGTGTTCAACAGCCACTGTGGCTAAGTGGCTGCTATATGGTTCTGGGTATATATAGCACATTTCCATCATTGCAGTACATTGCAGGACAGTACTGCTCCAGATACTATTACACTTTTTTATAAGAAAGTACCAAGCTTTTTTGAAAGGGTGGACATTTCCTTTCTCTTTATGTTTAAATACACTGTATATGGCATCTTTTTAAAAAGATTTGGTTTTGAGCTAATTTCCACCTCCCCAAAAAACGTTAATTAACCAACATACCCAAAGAGAAACTGTTCTCAAAACTGACTTTATAAGCAAAAATCATTTTCTCACTAGATGGTTTGCTGTAATTTCTACTGCACTAGCCTATCTTCTAATTATAAGGAAATAAGAAAACTATGTATACAAAATACAACACAGAAAAGTTATATTACCCTATGCTGTTTTCATGCTGAAGATTAAAAACACTTCCTCATTTAGTAACTTCTTTTTGTGTGCTTTAAAGCTTGCCAACCACACTTAGCACAAATAAAATGTTCCCCTTTGGGGTAACATCATTCAACTTTTCCTCTGAATGTTAGATATCTAATATCTAGGAGTTAGATATCAAAGAGACTTTTCAAGCCTAAAGTCTCAAAGGAAATAAAAACAAGCGGTACCTTTGTTTCTTTTAAGAGGAAATTCACACAGTGATTATCACAATACCATTCTGGATATCAAATCCTTCAGCAGGAAGCTAAAATAATGTTTATTTATTCAACAAATATTTACTGAGTGTCTCTTGTGTGCCTGGCACTGTGCTAGCTGTTAGGAGGGATAGAATGGTAAGCAAAAACAAGCACTGACTCTGGAAACCCGGAAATTGCTGGTAGCAGTATGACTCTGGGTCGACTTAACTCTTTCACATTATCCCCACCAATGAAAACCAGCTCCACCTATTCACCACACTGTTCCAAAGTTTCAACAGCTTATCTTTTTCTCTCAGTCTTTCATTAAGAACCAATGCTATTAATTGCACTACTAGGTATTTATCCCAAAGATACAAATGTAGTGATCTGAAGGAGCACCTGCACCCAGTGTTTATAGCAGCAATGTCTACAACAGCCAAACTGCAGAAAGAGCTGAGATGTCCACCAACTGATGAATGGATAAAGAAGATGTGATACACACACACACACACACACACACACACACAATGGAATATTACTCAGCCATCAGAAAAGATGAAATCTTACCATTTACATTGGCATGGATGGAACTGGAGGCTATTATGCTGAGTAAAAGAATTTAGTCAGAGAAAGAGAGTTATCATATGGTTTCACTCATATGAAGACTATAAGAAACATGGGCACCTGGGTGGCTCAGTTGGTTAGGCGTCTGCCTTCAGCTCAGGTCAGGATCTTAGGGTCCTGGGATCAAGCCCTGTGTCGGGTTCCCTACCCAGTGGGAAGTCTAATCCTCCCTCTGCCCCTCCACTTGACTCGTGCTCACTCTCCTCCCCTCAAATAAATAAAATCCTAAATAAAAAAATATAAGAAACAATGCAGAGGATCGTAGTGGAAGGGAGGGAAAAAAGGAATGGGAAGAAATCAGAGAGGGAAAAACTATATGAGACTCTTAACTATGTAAAAGAAACCATGGGAAAGTAACTGAGGGTTGCTAGAGGGGAGGCAGGTGGGGGGATGGGGTAACTGGGTGATGGGCAGTAAGGAGGACACCTGATAATAATGAGCACTGGATGTTACATGTAACTGATGAATTACTGAACTCTACAACTAAAACTAATGATGTTCTCTATGTTAGCTAACTGAATTTAAATAAATAACATTTTAAAAAGAACCAATGTTGTTACTTCTATTTTCCATAAGAACTATTCTTCCATTAAATCAATAATTCCTCTAAAAATAAACATATACCAGTCTACAAATTATGAATGTGACTCATAGGAAGGACTTAAGGTGGAAGACTATTCACTGTATTTAGATAAAGGCAGGAGTGGAAGAGAAGAAAAAGAAAATAAGTCAAAATACTCCGTGGTCTCAATAGCATTAATGGAGTAGAGCGTGTTAAATGTCCATAGGAATTATAAAGATCCACTATTTTAATGGGTATGGTATTCTTTATCTACTGAAATGCCTAAAATATGAAATTCAAGCACAGTATACTTTATCTGCATATGATTTCTATATAATTTGCTCTTAAGTAGGATGAAAGCTAGAACCTTAAACAAATACCCTAACTCAAAGAGTTTCATTTTCCTAAGAGACTGGTTTAAAGCTCATTTTCTTACATTTTCATAACAACTCAACATAAAGGTAATCAGAGGTTTTTCAGAGCTTGAAAGGATTCTATCATTTTATATAGACTTTAGTCAGAAAAGTGAAATGATGCATCAGTTATCTTGAATTTCTAACATGTTTCATTCACCAACCACAAATAGTTTTAACTCAACTAAAAACTATTTAAAATACATATGAGGAACCCAATATAGATTACATATTTTACAATACAAATTGTATTACTCCTTGTTAAAAAAATAACATGTATATAATAATCAAGTAACACTCTACTCTGATGCTTCAATATAGGATATTGAAAATTAAAAGTCATTAATATAAACTGTATGGTACTGGCACAAAAACAGACACATAGATCAATGGAACAGGATAGAGAACCCAGAAATAGCATGTGTTGTGATGAGCACTGGGTATTATACACAACTAATGAATTACTGAACACTACATCAAAAACTATTGATGTACTATACAGTGGTTAATTGTAATTTATAGAGCAATTTATAAATTACAGTAAATTTATTAGTAGTAGTAATTTATAAATTACGGTAAAACTGTAATTTATAACTATAATTTAAGAAGAAAAAGAAAACCCAGAAATAAACTTACGCATATATGGTCAAGTCTATGGCAAAGGAGGCAAGAATATATGATGAGAAAGAGAGAGCGTCTTCAATAAATGGTGCTAGGAAAACTGGACAACATGTAAAAGAATGAAACTGGACCACTTTATAACACCATACACAAAAATAAACTCAAAATGGATTAAAGACCTAAACATGTGACCTGAAACCATAAAAATCCTAGAAAAGAACATAGGCAGTCATTTCTCTGACATCAGCCATCGCAACATTTTTCTAGATATGTATCCTAGGGCAAAGGAAACAAAAACAAAAATAAACTATTGGGACTACACCAGAATGAAAAGTTTTTACACAGCAAAGGAAACAAACCATCAATAAAACAGAAGGACAAACTAATGGATGGGAGAAGATATTTGCAAATAACATATCTGATAAAGCATTAGGATCCAAAATATATAAAGAACTTACCAAACTCAACACACACACACACACACACACACACACACACACACAAAATGGGCAGAAGACATGAATAGATATTTTTCCAAAGAAGACATACAGATGGCCAACAGACACATGAAAAGATGATCAACATCATTTATCATCAGGGAAATGCAAATCAAAACTACAATAAGGTATCACCTTATTGTATCACCTGTCAGAAAGGCTAAAATCAACAACACTAGAAATAATGGTTGTTGGCGAGGATGTGGAGAGAGGGGAAACCTCTTGCATTATTGGTGGGAATGCAAACTGGTGCCGCCACTCTGGAAAACAGTATGGAGGTTCCTCAAAAAGTTAAAAATAGAACTACCCTAGGACCCAGCAATTGTACTACTAAATATTTACCCCAACAACACAAAAATACTAATTCAAAGGGATATATGTACCCCGATGCTTACAGCAGAATTATCTGCACTAGCTAAATTATGGAGTCCAAGTGTCCACTGACTGATGAATGGATAAACATGTGAAACAATGGAATATCACTCAGCCATAAAAAAAAGGAATGAAATCTTGCCATTTACAATATGGATGGAGCTAGAGAACATTATGCTAAGTGAAATAAGTCAGTCAGAAAAAGACAAATACCATATGACTTCACTCATATGTGGAATATAAGAAACAAAACAAATGAGCAAAGGGGGGAAAAGGAAATGAGCAAAGGGGAAAAAAGAGAGAGAGAGGCAAACCAAGAAACAGCCTCTTAACTATGGAGAACAAAGAGATGGTTACCAGAGGGTAGGTGGGTAGGGGGATGGGTTAAAAAGATGATGGATTAAGGAGTGCACTTGTTTGGATTAGCACTAAGTGTTGTATGGAAGTGCTGAATCACCTGAAACTAATAACACACTGTTAACTAACCAGAATTTCTTTTTTAAAGATTTTATTTATTTATTTATTTATTTATTTGTCAGAGAGATAGAGAGAGAGCACAAGTAGGCAGAGCGACAGGCAGAGGGAGAGGCAGAAGCAGGCTCTCTGCTGAGCAGGGAGCCTGATGTGGGGCTCAATCCCAAAACCCTGGGATTATGACCTGAGCTGAAGGTGGCTGCTTAACCAGCTGAGAGCGACCCAGATGCCCCAACTAACCAGAATTTGAAGAAACACTGGGAAAAAAAGAATACCAAACAGATAGTACAGATTTCCCTTAAAACTCTTTTATAGTATTCCCTATTATTGCTTAATGTATTGCATTCAATGTGATACATATGTTAAAATTGACAAAAGTTTCTATTTTACAAAAAAAATTCAAAAACTAAATATCTTAAAATGAAAAAGATGCAGAAATTTTATTGTTGCTGCAGTATTGTTTTCATACACTAAACTATCTGTAAACTTGAGTGCATTAGCAGAATTTTTACTATTATCACTCATTTGTTCAAAAATTATTCAACTAATGCATGGTTATTAATTATGAAATATTTAAATACAAAGTTATACAAAGGAAATAATGAAACTCCCTGTCCATACCATTCCTTTACTGCTAGATTTTTATATTGAGTTTGATCTTATTTTGAAATTTGGAGTAAAGTTCAACTAAATCAGAAACCAAACTCTTCTTGAATAACTGATTCTACATCTTCATGGATGGATAACTATCACCCAGGAATTAGGCAAAACTCCTGTTTTACTCTAATACAATGTTTGAAAAACAGAATGTTCAATGCTCTATCATTTGCCATAGGAAAAGTTATGAAGAAAGTTCCAAATAGAGATTTAAAAAATCATTTCTATTGTTGATATGGAACAATCTCTAAGATATATTTGATAAGTGAGAAAAGCAAGGCATAGATAATATATATATAGTGTATGTGAAAGGTGAAAGAAAATGGAGTCACTTATGTCAAGGGATTTTAAAATGGAGCCAGAAGGCCATTAAGGAGATGGGCTTTATACATGTCCTCACCTGGTGGAACCATAAACTTCTGAACTGGGCTAAACCACAAATATTCCAAGGACTCTGCACAAACATCTGCAACCTACTACATTAATAGATTTTTGGTTAGTAATAGCCTTAATAATAAATAATATTTAGCCAAAATTAGTTTTCTGCCACCAATACCAATCAAAATTCTTTGCAAACAGTATATACAAGCATTCCTCTTGGTCATTAAAAACCACTGACTTTTGGGGGGGTTTTTTGTTTTGTTTTTTGTTTTTTTATTGTGCTATGTTAGTCACCATAAAATACATCATTAGTTTCTGATGCAGTGTTACAAGATTCATTGTTTATGTACCACAAGCAGCGCTCCATGCAATACGTGCCCTCCTTAACACCCACCACCAGGCTCACCCATCCCCCCAAACCCCTCCCCTCTTAAACCCTCAGTTTGTTTCTCAGAGCCCACAGTCTCTCATTGTTTGTCTTTCCCTCTGATTTGCCCCAATTCACTTTTCCATTCCTTCTCCTAATGTCCTCCACATTATTCCTTATGTTCCACAAATAAGTGAATGACATGATAATTGACTTTCTCTGCTTGATTTATTTCACTCAGCATAATCTCCTCCAGTCCCATCCATATCGATGCAAAAGTTGGGTATTCATCCTTTGGGATGGCTGAGTAATATTCCATTATATATATGGACCACATCTTCTTTATCTATTCGTCTGTTGAAGGGCATCTTGGCTCATTCAACCACTGACTTTTGTTCCCAAGGGGAACACAATTTGTGTTGCTACTTAAATCTGTGCTTCCCGAATTGTAATTCTGGGACCCCAAATAAATGCTTTTGTTTTGTTTCAGCTCTTCTTCTTTCTCAGTGGACATATGCTTCCATTGATAGACAGATAGATGTCTAGATAGATACACATATATACATGTAAACCATTTTATATTCGCAGTCTATTTCTGGAAGGATACATACATTAGCAAACTGATAACTGGTTTCTGTTGGGAGGGGGATTTTACTCTGTTTTACTTTTTCAATAATAAAAAAAAGTTATGTATATCAACTATAGTTAAACTTAAAAAAAATAGTTAAGGGGAGCAAGCAATGTATTGGTCCACAGGATGAATTTGGTAACTGATAGCACCTAGGTGGCCATTTTTTTTAAAAAATCATAGTCTAAATTAGTCATAAGGACTGCAGCCTTTTTCTGAGTAAAGGGAAAAAGCACTCAAAATGTTAGCAGTATATCAGAGGGGGAGATAAACCATGAGAGACTGCGTACTCTGAGAAACAAACAGGGTTTTGGAGGGGAAGGGGATGGGGGGTTGGGTGAGCCTGGTGGTGGGTATTGTGGAGGGTACGTATTGCATGGAGCACTGGGTGTGGTACATAAACAATGAATTTTGGAACACTGAAAAAAAATTAAACTAAATTAAATTTTTAAAAATGTTAGCAGTGGGCACCTGGGTGGCTCAGTGGGTTATTTCCCACTGGCTATTTCCTTTGGCTCAGGTCATGATCTTAGGGTCCTGGGACTGAGTCCCGCATCAGGCTTTCTGCTCAGCAGGGAGCCTGCTCCCCCCACCCCTCTGCCTGCCTCTCTGCCTACTTGGGATCTCTCTGTGTGTGTCAAATAAATAAATAAAATCTTTTTAAAAAATAAAATAAATTTAAAATGTTAGCAGTATAAATTTCAAGGACAAAAGCAATTTAGTAATAAGGCATTCATCTTTGGAGTCATTTAGTACTTATATCTAATTAAATTTGTTTTTACATTTCCCTTTTCAAAAAGGCCAAATAATTCCAGAGAAAGACCTTCACATTATCTGTCCATTTTACTTTTCCCCTGAACAGACCACTGAGTGATTAAATTAAACCTTGGGTTAATCTCTTTAAAGTCTACAGTCTTCACAAAGAGAAGACAAACAAGAGTATTATACTCATTTACAAACTTTATGAGGTAAGACACAATTCCCAAAATGTATTTAAATGCTGATGATGCAAAGAGAAATAATCACATTAATTCTACTTATTACGAAATTAGAGACATCTTAACTATTCAACTCTCCTTGAATTCTGTTAATTAAAGCTCAAATCTGTTCTACTGCAGCATTTTTTCAATAAAACAACCCTACTCGACATCACAATTACATTACTTCATTTCAGAGTTTTACTTCAAACACAAGAGCTCCTTGACTTAGTTGAAAAAATGTCCTCTCCAAATCTGTTTTCTTTCTTTTTTTTAAGATTTTATTTTTTAAATTTAATTTTATTTTTTCAGTGTTCCAAGATTCATTGTTTAAGTAACACAACCAGTGCTCCATGCAATACAGTCCTTCTTTAATACCCATCACCAGGCTCACCCATTCATTCCTCCAACCACCTCCCCTCTAAAACCCTCAGTTTGTTTCTCAGAGCCCACAGTCTCTTACGGTTTGTCTTCCCCTCCGATTTGCCCCAATTCACTTTTCCATTCCTTCTCCTAATGTCCTCCATGGTATTCCTTATGTTCCACAAGTAAGTGAAACCACATGATAATTGACTTTCTTTGCTTGATTTATTTCACTTAGCATAACCTCCTCCAGTCCCATCCATGTTGATACAGAAGTTGGGTATTCATCCTTTCTGATGGAGGCACAATACTCCATTGTATATATGGATCATATCTTCTTTATCCACTCATCTGTTGAAGGGCATCTTGGTTCTTTCCACAGTTTGGCGACCGTGGCCATTGCTGCAATGAACATTGGGGTACAAATGGCCCTTCTTTTCACTACATCTGTGTCTTTGGCTAAATACCCAGTAGTGCAATTGCTGGGTCATAGGGAAGCTCTATTTTTAATTTCTTGAGGCATCTCCACAGTTTTCTCAAGTGGCTGCACCAACTTGCATTCCCACTAACAGTGTAAGAGTGTTCCCCTTTCTCCACATCCTCTCCAGCACTTGTTGTTTCCTGTCTTGTTGATTTTAGCCATTCTAACTGGTGTAATGTGGTATCTCAATGTGGTTTTGATTTGAATTGGCTAATGATGATGAACATTTTTTCATGTGTCTGCTAGCCATTTGTATGTCTTCTTTGGAAAAATGTCTATTCATGTCTTCTGTCCATTTTTTTACATAATTATCTGTTTTTTTGGGTGTTGAGTTTGAGGAGTTCTTTATAGAGCTTGGATATCAGCCCTTTGTCTGTAGTGTCATTTGCAAATATCTTCTCCCATTCTGTGGGTTGCCTCTTTGTTTTGTTGACTGTTTCCTTTGCTGTGCAGAAGCTTTTTGTCCTGAAGAAATCCCAAAAGTTCATTTTCACTTTTGTTTCCTTTGCATTTGGAGATGTGTCTTGAAAGAAGTTGCTGTGACTGATGTCAAAGAGGTTACTGCCTATGTTCTTCTCTAGGATTTTGATGGATTCCTGTGTCACACTGAGGTCAGCTATGTATAGAAGAATGAAACTCAACCATTCTCTTACACAAAGATATTTATTTGTTTTAGAGAGAGAGAGCACAAGTGCCAACAAGCCAGGGAAGGAGCTGAGAGGGAGCGATAGTGAGGAGGGGAAGGAATCTCAAGTTGACTCCGCCCGAGGTAGGGCTGTATCTCATGACCCTGAGATCACCACCTGAGCCAAAACCAAGAGTTGGACACTTAACCAACTGAGCCACCCAGGTGCCCCTCCAAATCTGTTTTCTAAATTGACTGCATATTAGTCTTAACTATAATCTCAACTGTAACTACGATCCAGAAATTTGAAATCGTAACAGTCTTTAAAAAGTGACCAATAGGGGCGCCTGGGTGGCTCAGTGGGTTAAGCTGCTGCCTTCGGCTCAGGTCATGATCTCAGGGTCCTGGGATCGAGTCCCGCGTCAGGCTCTCTGCTCAGCAGGGAGCTTGCTTCTCTCTCTCTGCCTGCCTCTCTGTCTACTTGTGATCTCTCTCTGTCAAATAAATAAATAAAATCTTTTAAAAAAAAGTGACCAATAAAAAAAGTGTTCTGACTATAAATTATGTTTTCACAGGACAATTTTCTATGTGATGCCTAGAAAGAAGTGAATCTACATTTTGTGGCCTCTGAAATACAAACATTTTAAGGGCTTTCTTTAAGAAAAATAATACAAAACTAGGGGAGCCTGGGTGGCTCAGTCGGTTAAGTGTCTTCCTTTGGCTCAGGTCATGATCTCAGAGTCCTGGGATTAAGTCCTGCACTGGGATCCCTGCTCAGCACGGAATCTGCTTCTCTTTCTGCCCTGCTCTCATGCTCTCTGCTCTCTCGCTATCAAATAAGTAAAATCTTAAAAAAAAAAAAAAGAAAAATAATATAAAACTATATACAACAAAATTCTGTACAAAAGTAAATATTCTGAATGAGTAACAAAACACAATAAAATCGTGATATACCTCTATATTTTCTTTTCCTATATTTTCACTGTACACTCTCCTGCTTCATTTGATAATAACTTTGTAAAGGCATTTTCTACATAGAGAAAATAAAGATAATTTAAGTATTCCTGTATGTCAAAATATGTTTTTATTAGTGATAGCTTAGGAAAGTTCCTTTTAATGTCACGACTAGATAATAAATTTTTAGAGCTGTTGTCAAATTTGGGGAAACTATTTTCTTTCATATATGTACTATAAAATTTCAGAGAATTTCAGAGAAGTTTACTTGTATAGTAATTAGTATTAAATGCTGTTTAGGTTTTTTTTT
>PJEN01029701.1:0-10195 GCA_004024605.1 Pteronura brasiliensis | reverse complement strand
GTCCGTTGAAGGGCATCTTGGTTCTTTCCACAGTTTGGCGACCGTGGCCATTGCTGCTATAAACATTGGGGTACAGATGGCCCTTTTTTTCACTACATCTGTATCTTTGGGGTAACTACCCAGTAGTGCAATGGCAGGGTCATAGCGAAGCTCTATTTTTAATTTCTTGAGGAATCTCCACACTGTTCTCCAAAGAGGCTGCACCAACTTGCATTCCCACCAACAGTGTAAGAGGGTTCCCCTTTCTCCACATCCCCTCCAACACATGTTGTTTCCTGTATTGCTAATTTTGGCCATTCTAACTGGTGTAAGGTGATATCTCAAGGTGGTTTTAATTTGAATTTCCCTGATGGCTAGTGATGATGAACATTTTTTCATGTGTCTGATAGCCATATGTATGTCTTCATTGGAGAAGTGTCTGTTCATATCTTCTGCCCATTTTTTGATATGATTATCTGTTTTGTGTGTGTTGAGTTTGAGGAGTTCTTTATAGATCCTGGATATCAACCTTTTGTCTGTACTGTCATTTGCAAATATCTCTTAAAGGAGGTCCTCAAAGCAAAGAGAGAACCTAAAAGTAACAGACCAGAAAGGAACAGAGGCAATATACAGTAATAGTCACCTTGCAGGCAATAAAATAGTACTAAATTCATATATTTCAATAGTTAACCTGAATGTAAATAGGCTAAATGCCCCAATTAAAAGACAAAGGGTATCAGAATGGATAAAAAACAAGACCCATTGATATGCTGTCTACCAGAAACTCATTTTAGACGTCCAGATTTAAAGTGAGGGGGTGGAAAATAATTTAAAACCATGCTAATGGACATCAAAAGAAAACTGGCATGGCAATTCTTATATCAGATAGATTAGATTTTAAGCCAAAGACATAATAAGAGATGAGGAAGGACACCATATTGTACTTAAAGGATCTGTCCAACAAGAAGTCCTAAGAATTTTAAATATCTATGCACCTAACATGGGATCAGCCAATTATATAAACCAATTAATAACAAAATCAAAGAAACACATCAACAATATTACAATAATATAATAACAGTAGGGCACTTTAATACCCCCCTTACTGAAATGGACAGATCATCTAAGCAAAATATCAATAAAGAAATAAAGGCTTAAATGACACACTGGACCAGATGGACATCACAGATATATTCAGAACATCCCATCCCAAAACAACAGAATATATATTCTTCTCTAGTGCACATGGAACATTATCCAGAATAGATCACATCCTGGGTCACAAATCAGGTCTCAACTGGTCCCAAAAGATTGGGATCATTCCCTTCATATTTTCAGACCACGATGCTCTGAAACTAGAACTCAATCACAAGAACTCAAATACATGGAAGCTAAAGAGCGTCCTACTAAAGAATGAATGGGTCAACCAGGAAATTAAAAAATAAAATAAAATAAAAAAATAATGGAAACAAATGAAAATAAAAGCACAAATGTTCGAAATCTTTGGGACACAAAAAAGCAGTCCTGAGAGGAAAGTATATAGCAATACAAGCCTTTCTCAAGAAACAAGAAAGGTTTTAAGTACACAACCTAACCCTACACCTAAAGGAGTTGGAGAAAGAACAGCAAAGAAAACCTAAGCCCAGCGGGAGAAGAGAAATAATAAAGATCAGACCAAAAATCAATGAAATGGAAACCAGAAGAACAGTAGAACAGATCAACAAAACTGGGAGCTGGTTCTTTGAAAGAATTAATAAGATTGATAAACCCCTGGCCAGACTGATCAAAAAGAAAAGAGAAAGGACCTAAATTGATAAAATCACGAATGAAAGAGCAGAGATCACAACTAACATCAAAGAAATACAAACAATTATAAGAACATATTATGAGCACCTATACATCAGCAAATTTGGCAATCTGGAAGAAATGGATGCATTCCTACAAACATATAAACTACCAAAACTAAACCAGGAAGAAATAGAAAACCTGAACATACCTATAACCACTAAGGAGATTAAAGCAGTCATCAAAAATCTCCCAAAAACAAGAGCCCAGGGCCAGACGGCTTCCTAAGGGAATTCTAACAAACATTTAAAGAATTAATGCATATTCTTCTGAAACTGTTCCAAAAAATAGAAATGGAAGGAAAACTTCCAAACTCATTTTATGATGCCAGTATTAACTCTATCCTAAAACCAAAGATCCCATCAAAAAGAATTACAGATCAATATCCTTGATGAACACAGAAGCAAAAATTCTCACCAAAATACTAACCAATAGGATCCAACATTATAAGGATTATAAGGATAATTATAAGAATAATTATAAGAGGGGCGCATGGGTGGCTCAGTGGGTTAAAGCCTCTGCCTTCGGCTCAGGTCATGATCCCAGGGTCCTGGGATTGAGCCCCGCATCGGGCTCTCTGCTCAGCAGGGAGCCTGCTTCCCCTCTCTCTCTCTGCCTGCCTCTCTGCCTGTTTGTGATCTCTGTCTGTCAAATGAATAAATAAAATATTTTAAAAAATGATTTAAAAATAAGAATTATAAGAATTATAAGAATAATTATGAGAATTATAAGGATAATTCACCAGGACAAAGTTGGATTTGCTCCTGGGCTGCAAGGTTGGTTCAACTTCTGCCAATCAATCACTGTGATACAACACATTAATAAAAGAGAGAACAAGAACCACATGATACTCTCAATAGATGTTGAAAAAGCATTTGACAAAGTACAGCATCCTTTCTTGATCAAAACTCTTCACATACCTCAATATCATCAAAGCCTTCTATAAAAAAACCCATAGTGAATATCATTCTCAATGGGGAAAAACTGAGAGCTTTGCTGCTAAGGTCAGGAACATGGCAGGAATGTCCAATATCACCACTGTTTTTCAACATAGTAGTAGAAGTCCTAGCCTCAGCAATCAGACAACAAAAAAGAAACAAAATGCATCTGAATCAGTAAAGAAGAAGTCAAACTCTCACTCTTTGCAGATGATATGATATTTTATGTGGAAAACCCACTCCACTCCAAAACTGCTAGAACTCATACAGGAATTCAGTATTAAATCAATGCATGGAAATCAGTTTCAATTCTAGATACCAACAACAAGACAGAAGAAAGAGAATTTAAAGAGTTGATCTCATTTACAATTGCACCCCAAACCATAAGATACCTAGGAATAAACCTAACCAAAGAGGCAAAGAATCTGTACTCAGAAAACAAAAATACTCATGAAAGAAATTGAAGAAGACACAAAGAAATGGAAAAACATTCCATGCTCATGGAGTGGAAGAACAAATATTGTGAAAATGTCTATGCTACCTAAAGCAAACTATGCATTTAACATTATCCTTATCAAAATACCATCAACTTTTTTCAAATAAATAGAACAAATAATCCTAGAATTTATATGGAACAAGGAAAGTCCCCAAATAGTCAGAGGAATGTCGAAAAAGCCAAAGTTAGTGGCATCACAATTCCAGACTTCAAGTTCTATTACAAAGCTGTCATTATCAAGACAGTAGGCTACTGGCACAAAAAAACAGACACATAGGTTAATGGAACAGAATAGAGAGCCCAGGGGTGCCTGGGTGGCTCAGTGGGTCAGGCCTCTGCCTTCGGCTCGGGTCATGGTCTCGGAGTCCTGGGATCAGGCCCCACTTTGGGCTCTCTGCTCTGCAGGGAGCCTGATTTCCCCTCTCTCTCTCTTCCTGCCTCTGCCTATTTGGGAAACTTGGACAGCCACATGCAGAGGAATGAAACTGGACCATTTCCTTACACCACACATGAAAACAGACTCAAAATGGATGAGAGACCTCAATGTGAGACAGGAATCCATCAAAATCCTTGAGGAGAACACAGGCAGCAACCTCTTCGACCTCAGCCACATCAACTTCTTCCTAGAAACCCAGCCAAATGCAAGGGAAACAAGGGCAAAAATGAACTATTGGGACTTCATCAAGATCAAAAGCTTTTGCACAGCAAAAGAAACAGTCAACAAAACCAAAAGACAACTGACAGAATGGAAGAAGATATTCACAAATGGCATATCAGATAAAAGGCTAATATCTAAAAACTATAGAGAAGTTATCAAACTCGACACCCAAAGAACAAATGATCCAGTCAAGAAATGGGCAGAAGACATGAACAGACATTTTGGCAAAGAAGACATCCAAATGGCCAACAAACACATGAAAAAATGCTCCATATCACTCGGCATCAGGGAAATACAAATCAAAACCACAATGAGATACCACCTCACACTGGTCAGAATGGCTAAAATTAACAAGTCAGGAAACAACAGATGCTGAAGAGGATGCAGAGAAAGGGGAATCCTCCTACACTGTTGGTTAGAATGCAAGCTGGTGCAGCCACTCAGGAAAACAGTATGGAGGTTCCTCAAAAACTTGAAAATAGAGCTTCCCTACAACCCAGCAATCGCACTACTGGGTATTTACCCTGAAAATACAAATGTAGTTATCACGGGCATCTGAATATTTATAGCAGCAATGTTCACAGTAGCCAAACTATGGAAAGAACCTAGATGTACATCCACAGATGAATGGATAAAGAAGATGTTGTCTATACATACAATGGAATACTATGAAGCCATCAAAAGAAATGAAATCTTGCCATTTGCAATGATGTGGGTAGAACTAGAGGGTATCATGCTAAGCAAAATAAATCAATCAGAGAAAGACAGTTGTCATATGATCTCTCTGATCTGAGGAATTTGAGAGGCAGGGTGGGGGGCTGTCAGGGTTAGGGAGGGAAAAAATGAAACAAGATAGGACTGGGAGGAAGACAAACCATAAGAGACTCTTAATCTCAGGAAACAAACTGAGGATTGCTGGGGAATGGGGAAGTAGGGATAGGGTGGCTGGGTTATAGACATTTGAGGAGGATATGTGCTATGGTGAGTGCTGTGAAATGTGTAAGCCTGATGATTCACAGTCCTGTACCCCTGGGACAAATACGGTATTATATGTTAATTTAAAAAAAAGTGAGGGGTGCCTGGGTGGGTCAGTGTGTTAAGTCTCTGCCTTCAGCTTGGGTCATGATCCCAGGGTCCTGGGATTGAGCCCCATTCAGGCTCTCTACTCAGTGGGGGGCCTGCTTCCCCCTCTCTCTCTGCCTGCCTCTCTGCCTACTTGTGATCTCTCTGTCTGTCAAATAAATAAATAAAATCTTTTTTTTTTTAAAGTGAGCAAAGGATATCTGACCAAGGACTGGCACCCCAATCCATAATGGACTCCTCCAAATCAATAAGAAAAATAAAACTTGATTTTTTTTAAATGTACAAAAGCCATTATACAAGTTGTCAATATGCACATGAAAAAATACTGAATGTAAATAGTCATCAGAAAAGTCTAATTAAAAACATGAGGAGGGATGCCTCCCTGGCTCAGTCAGTTAAGCATCAGCCTTCAGCTCATGTCATGATCCTGGGGTCCTGGGATCAAGCCCCACACCAGGTTCCCTGCTCAGTGGAAAGTCTTTCTCCCTCTCCCTCTGCCTCTCCACCCCTCCAGCTTATGCTTGTTCTCTCATTCTCTCACTCTCAAAAAAATATAATCTAAAAAAAAAAAAAAAACAGGAGTTACCATTATTAAAGTGGAAAAGACAGAATATACTGAGTGTCTCAAGGATATGGAGTAAAACGAACCTCATTTGCTGCAAGTGAGAGTATAAACTGATAAAATCAGTATGGGAAACTGTTCACCAGTATCTACTAAAGTGGGACATATGCATATCCTTTTTTGAAAGATTTTATTTGTCTATTTGACAGACGGAGGTCACAAGTAGTCAGAGAGGCAGGCAGAGAGAGAGAGAGAGGAGGAAGCGGGCTCCCAGCTGAGCAGAGAGCCCAATGCGGGGCTTGATCCCAAGACCCTGGGATCATGACCTGAGCTAAAAGAAGAGCTTCAACCCACTGAGCCACCCAGGCACCCCACATATGCATATCTTATGACTCAACAATTCACCTGCTAGGTATTTATCCAACAGAAATGTATGCACACACTCACCAAAAAACACACACTAGAATATTCATAGCAGTGCTGTTTGTAAATGCCCCCAACTGGAAATTGCTCAAATATCCATCAGTAGTAAATAATATGATATATTTTTACTCTGCATCACTATATAATGGTAGGAATGAATAATCTGTAATTACAAAAAAAAATAAATCTCATAACCACAATGTTGAAGCAAAGCAAATAAAGACAACAAGAGTAAATAATATATTATTCCATTGATGCCAAGCATAAAAACAGAAAACACTAATCGATGATGTTAAGAATCACAGGTTGGCGGGCACAGAGAATGAAAAGACATACGGGCATCCAGGCTGCCAGCTGTGTTCATTTTCTTGATCTGGGAGCTGTGTACACTGATGTGCTAAGCTAATGAAAATTTCAGTGAGCTATACACTATGATGTATACATGCTTATGTACATATTCTATACTTCAATTAAGAAGCTAACTATTTTAAAGAAATGGAAAAATAAAAATCCATCCTGAAGATTAAGAGAAAATTATGAAATCAGGAGCCAAAATCTGAGAGAAAATGATGCCTTAGAAAGAAAAGCATAGCATTTGAGGAAGTCAGCCAGTGGTTTTCAACAGCATCAATTGCTTCAGAGAGATCAGAAAACATGAGAACCAATTTTCGATTTGAATATTGGGTATATTCATTTTGAATGGAAACGTCATTTAGGACTAAAATACTTTTATTGATTTTATAGGAATATGTGAGTGGATGTGCTTAGTAAAATGCATTGCTTCTCTAAAGGTCTTCCAAAATGAAAAGGGATATAACTTCACCTTAGGTAAATATTATCTAGAAAGCAAAACCCTTCACTGATTCAGACACTCCAAAATGTTTTTATGTTTGAATAAATGCTTTGTAATTTAGTGTCATTTTGATCAGACGATCTGAAAGCAGATAAATGAATGGTCTCATAATGGCTTGGAAAGCATTCCAAACTTCTATAAAATAATTCCACATCAGGCTATAAAAATATGCTCATATGTTATGCATTTGACTCTAATATATTTCAATTATCCTATCTATTCCTCAGCACTGAAGAAATGGTACAAATGCTCTTATGAATAACAACTGGATAGAACTTCTCAGTGGCATAAAATTTTGGAATATGAAATTCAGTTTCTGTCCATGATAAAACAAAACAGACAAACAAACATAACAGGAACTGGATTTATCCTCTCATAAGTAAACATTTCAGAGCAGAACAGTAAGTCAAGAAAAGAAGGAGACAAATGAGCTGGACCCTATATGTGCCCAGCTTACTGCCCAGAGAGAGTTTCCAAATCCTTTAAAAAGGAAAAACCCAAGTAGAACCTGGTGGAATTTATGAGCTGAGAGAGCCAAATGTGAGTTGTGGGGAAGCCAAGATGGATAGATGTACAAAGCAGAGAGAGGGAAGTTGCACAGATTTTCTCCAGGGAGCTCCAGAGACCCAAAGAAGATTCCCTTTGATGAGTCTTGAGCTATGTACAGATGTTTGCATGTATGTGAGGAAACTGCTGGATAAAAAACAGCAGAAAAGGGCAGGTGGAAAATCCCTGAGGCTCCCATGGAGAAGAGACTGGTTCATATTCTAGCTGGCTAGAGTGGAAAGAAGCAATGCTTGAGGTATCAGATAGAGTACTCCAAAGTGTATCAGCACAACACTGAGCACCAAATGGATGATAACAAAGCCTAAAAGGGATTCCAGAATGGATCTCAGAAGGAAGAGAATTGATTCCAAGTAACTTAACTGCCCAGAGAAACACATTTCAATACTAGTTCATGGAAAATAACAAAATCTAATAATCAATAATGTAACATTTTCAATGTCTAGTAGTCAATTAAAAAATGGACACAAACAAGAAAATATGACCTATATTCATTCAATAGAAACAGACAGAGAATGAGAGATGATAGACTTTGCAGGCATGAACCCTAAGTAGCTATTATAAGTAATCTCCCAGTATCTTCAAGAGGGCAGAGAAAAGCAAAGGCACATTGATGAAAGAAATGAAGAACATACAAATAGCCAAGATAGAACATCTTGAGATTAAAAATACAGTATACAAAATGAAAACATGCAAATGAAATTAACAGCAGATTAGACCTTGCTGAAGAAGGTATCAGTGAACCAGAAGATACAGCAGTAGAAATTTCACACACACACACACACACACACACACACACACACAAGTCTAAGACAGTAAACAAAAAATTAGTGAGGGGTGCCTAGGAGGCTCAGCTGGTTACATGTCTGACTGGTAATTTCAGATCAGGTCCTGATCTCAGGGTTGTGGGCTCAAGCCCCATGTCAGTTTCCATGCTCCATGGGGACTCTGCTTGATATCCTCTCTCCCTCTGCCCCTCCCCGCTGCCCATACACATGCATGAATCCTCTCTCTCTCTCCATCTCTATCTCTATCTCTCTTTCAATAAGTAAATCTTAAAAAATATTAGCAAGATGGTGGGGGGCTATCTCACATGCCTAACATATGTGTAATTGGAGTTCCAGAAGGACAAAGTGAGACAGAAAAATTTTAACATCCAAAATTTTCAACACTTAATGAGTATTGGAACTCCAAATATCCCATAAATTCAATGAACACCAAACAGAAGAAACATGAAAAAAAAAATCACCATGATACATCATATTTACATTTCTGAAGGCTGATGATAAAAAGAAAAATCTTAAAGGCAGCCAGATTTTTAAATAAAATACACACTAGAGACAGAGAAATAAAGATAAAAACAATGGCTGACTTCTCAAAAACAACACAAACTAGAAGATAGTGGAGCAAAAAATAAGCACGAGGGGAAAAAAAAAAAACCACCAATCTAAAATTCTATACATAGCCAAAAAAAAAAAAATACTTTCATAATGAAGGTGAAATAATAATGACTTTTCACACATCCATAAGCTAAGAGAACTCACTGGCAGTAGACAAACAATATAAGAAGTGTTAAAGGAAGTCTTCGGGACAGAAGGAAAATACAAGATAGATATTTATGACCTCACAAAAGAAATGGAGAGTCCCAAAACATGGTATGTATATAAGTAAACATAAAAGGTATATTTCCTCATTTTAAAACATTGTCAAAAGACAATTTATTGTTTATAGCAAAAATGATAGTAATGTGTTGGGGATTTATAACATATATAGAGATAAAATGAATGACAGTATTGGCACAAAGGCAGGCAAGAGGAGGGAAATGACAATCTACTGCTATAACTTCAGTCTATTACACACTAAGTGTTATAATATCGTTTGAAAGCAGGCCATGTTAATTTAAAGATGTATATTATAAACCCTAAAGTAATCACTTAAAAAAAAAAAAGGTAAAGCAACACAGAAATTAGGTATTACCCCTTTAGGTAGAGAAAACCGATCATTAAAAAAATGCTCCACTAATCCAAAAGGAGACAAGAAAAGAAATAAAAAAAAAAACAAAACAAAACAGAAAATTAGGTGGAATAAATAGGACATAAGTATCAAGATGGCAGATTTAAATCTAAACAACTGATGTTCACATCACATATAAACGGCTGAACATGACAATTCAAAGGAAGAAATTGTCAGAATGGGTGAAAAATCAAAACCTAACCATAATTATCTAGGAGAAATTCACTTTAAAATATAAAGAAACAGGTAAACTAAAAGTAAAATGGTAGGGGCGCCTGGGTTGCTCAGTGGGTTAAAGCCTCTGCCTTCGGCTCAGGTCATGATCTCAGGGTCCTGGGATCAAGCCCTGCATTGGGCTCTCTGCTCAGCAGGGAGCCTGCTTCTCTCTCTCTCTCTGCCTGCCTCTCTGCCTGCTTATGATCTCTGTCAAGTAAATAATAAATAAAATCTTTTTTTTAAGAAAAGCAAAATGGTAAAAAAAAAAAGCCCCAAGCTAACACTACTTCCACACCCCCCAAAAAAACTGGAACAACAGGTGTTGGCGAGGATGCAGAGAAAGGGGAACCCTTGTGCACTGTTGGTGGGAATGCAAACTGGTGCAGCTTTTACTCTGGAAAACAGTATGGAGAGCCTCAGAAAATTTAAAATAGTGGTGCCTGACCAGTTCAGTCAGTAGAGCATGTGATTCTTGATCTTGGCGTCACAGGTTCCAGCTTCATGTTGGGGATAGAGCTTATTTTAAAAATAACTTAAAGAAAGTTAACAATAGAACTACCCTACA
>PJEN01029700.1:0-10197 GCA_004024605.1 Pteronura brasiliensis | reverse complement strand
CCCAACTCTCATCACTCTTGTTCAACATAGTATTAGAAGTCCTAACAACAGCAATTAGAAAACTAAGAGAAATAAAATGTATCCAAATTGGGAATGAAGAAGTCAAACTCTCTCTCTTCGCAGATGACATGATACTTTATATGGAAAACCCAAAAGACTCCACTCCCAAACTAATAGAACTCATACAGCAATTCAGTAATGTGGCAGGATACAAAGCCAATGTACAGGAATCAGTGGCTTTCCTATACACTAACAATGAAAATACAGAAAGGGAAATCAGAGAATCAATTCCACTTACTATAGCACCAAGAACCATGAGATACCTGGGAATAAACCTAACCAAAGAGGTAAAGGATCTGTACTCAAGGAACTGCAGAAAACTAATGAAAGAAATTTAAGAAGACACAAAAAGATGGAAGACAATTCCATGCTCCTGGATTGGAAGAATACACATTGTTAAAATGTCTATACTGCCTAGAGCAATCTATACTTTTAATGCCATTCTGATCAAAATTCCACCGGTATTTTTGAAAGAGTTGGAGCAAATAATCCTAAAATTTGTATGGAATCAGAAGAGACCCCAAATTGCTAAGGAAATATTGAAAAAGAAAAACAAAACTGGGGGCATCACGTTGCCTGATTTCAAGCTTTACTACAAAGCTGTGATCACCAAGACAGCATGGTACTGGCATAAAAACAGACACATAGACCAGTGGAACAGAGCAGAGAGCCCAGATATGGACCCTCAACTCTATGGTCAAATAATCTTCAACAAAACAGGAAAAAATATACAGTGGAAAAAAGACAGTCTCTTCAAGAAATGGTGCTGGGAAAACTGGACAGCTATATGTAGAAGAATGAAACTCGACCAATCTCTTACACTGTACACAAACATAAACTCGAAATGGATAAAGGACCTCAAAGTGAGACAGGAATCCATAAGAATCCTAGAGGAGAACATAGGCAGTACACTCTTCTATATCAGCCACAGAAACTTCTTTCAGGATATGTCTCCAAAGGCAAAGGAAGCAAAAACAAAAATGAACTTTTGGGACTTCATCAAGATCAAAAGCTTCTGCACAACAAAGGAAACAGTCAACAAAACAAAGAGGCAACTCACGGAATGGGAGAAGATATTTGCAAATGACAGTACAGACAAAAGGTTGATATCCAGGATCTATAAAAAACTTCTCAAACTGAACTCACACAAAACTGATAAAAAAATGGGCAGAAGACATGAACAGACACTTCTCCAATGAAGACATACAAATGGCTATCAGACACATGAAAAAATGCTCATCATCACTAGCCATCAGAGAGATTCAAATTAAAACCACATTGATACACCACCTCATACCAGTTAGAATGGCGAAAATTAGCAAGACTGGAAGCAACATGTGTTGAGAGGATGTGGAGAAAGGGGAACCCTCTTACACTGTTGGAGGGAATGCACATTGGTGCAGCCACTTTGGAGAACAGTGTGGAGATTCCTCAAGAAATTAAAAATAGAGCTTCCCTCTGACCCTGCCATTGCACTACCGGGTATCTACCGCAAAGATACAGATGTAGTGAAAAGAAGGGCCATCTGTACCCCAATGTTTATAGCAGGATTGGCCACGGTCGCCAAACTGTGGAAAGAACCAAGATGCCCTTCAACGGACGAATGGATAAGGAAGATGTGGTCCATATACACTATGGAGTGGAGTATTAAGCCTTCTTCAGAAAGGATGAATAACCAACTTTTGTAGCAACTTGGACAGGACTGGAAGAGATTGAGTTGAGTGAAATAGTCAAGCAGAGAGAGTCAATTATTATATGGTTTCACTCTTTTGTGGAGCATAACAAACAACATGGAGGACATGGGGAGATGGAGAGGAGAAGGGAGGTGAGGGAAATTGGAAGGGGAGGTGAAACATGAGAGACTATGGACTCTGAAAATCAACCTGAGGGTTTTGAAGGGGCGGGGGGTGGGATGTTGGGGGAGCCAGGTGGTGGGTATTAAGGAGGGCACGTATTGCGTGGAGCACTTTCCAAATGCAGGACAATTTAACGTACTCTCATCCTGTCGTAAAAGCACAGTAAGGGAGGCCCAGGAAAAGTATAGGAATCTCACTGCCCTGCATCCTACACTGTGTTATGGTCTCTCTGTGCTGGGCTAGACAGACCAGAGGGTGCTAGTTGCCTGAGGGAGGTTAACCATCTGATCCACATACTTTCTCTTGTGATAGTTGTAGTGGGGTGACATGATGGAGGGATGCGGCTGGTCTGTGTCCTCCTCCTCCACCAGCAGGGGGCAGCAGAGCTGTGTCAGCATCAGGACAGGGGCTAGGACTGCCCAGGTGGAGCATTTCAGGGACACCAGCCCTGGGGTACACCAGGGTCTAAGGCTCAGTATTAGAAGGAAGTAGTGATGATCCATCAATATCTCCTCAAGCTGCTGGGACAATCCTCTATCAGTCAGACTCACACAGTGTCAACCAGGACACTGATGGGATTCCTAACAGTGTAAGTACCTCAACTGGGAAATTCTGGTCCCTGTCTCTCCACCTGAAGTCCCAGGGAGCTGAGCCTTCTGTCCTGGACACATCCAGAGATGCCCTGATCCCTCACCATCTGCCTCTCCTATTCTTCCTCTGGGCAGACTCTGACACAGGGCTGCAGCTTCCATGCTCACAAGTGTCTCAAGGGGCGGGCGGTGGGGCACTTAGAGTGTCTTGTCCCTGGAAGGAACATCTGCAGCCTCTTTGTGAGACTGTCTCCAGAGTGAAGTGATTCCCATGGCCTCAGGACACATCACTGATCTCTTGGTGTCCTTGCCCCAGTGACAGAATCTGGTACCCAGAAGGGACCACTAACTACCCAGTCCCTAGAGCTCATGCTGTGTGCAAAGATGTGACCCTGGGGACTCTCACAAAGACATAGAGCTTGAAGTGAGTCCCTCAGTCAGGGACGTTTCTGGCACTTTTCAAAGTTTACATGAAACATGGAAGAAAATAACAGGAAATGAATCAATGTGTTGGCAATGTCAATCGCTTGTCCACTGTGGGATGAGGGGAGTCATAGAGACGGAAGCATCAGATGGAAATAGACTAGAAGTTGTGATGAATCGCCAACAGTGGGTGAATGTATAACAAGTAAATTCCCACATGCACCATGGTGAAGAAATCTCAATCAAAGAGTTTTCCATTCTGATGACAAACTGAAGATGGGACCAGCATTCGGCTGGGAGACTCAGAGGGGACATGAAGCAGGAGGGGTAGAGGCTGAGGCCACAGAATACCCTTGCCTGAATCAGGTGTTGTCTGTAGCTCTGGAAGGGCCCAGCTCAGTCCCATGGCCTGGCTCCTGTAAAGCCTCCTTGGTGCTGACTCAGCAGCCCTGTGCTCAGTGATCCTGGGACAGATGGCCATGATTACCCATCAGGAAGACATTACAGAAATCTTTAGTGTACACTGGTACCAGCAGAAGCCAGGACAGGACCCCGCTGGTCATATATGCCAATAGCAAGCATTGCTCAGGGATTCTTGACCGATTCTCCAGCTCCACCCTAGATGACACAGTCACTGTAAACACACACAGGACAAGGCTAAACTCCTAGGATGAGGCTAAATTTTACTGTCAGGTGAGAGACACTGGCACTAATGTTCATGCTGACAGAGAAAGACAAGGATGTAAGACACACATCAATTCCCCATCTGAGTCACACTCTCCTTCACCCTAGGAGGACTCTGGACAAAGCACAGCATATCTGTACCAGGGCCCCAGATCTGAGTTTCCAAGCCCTCTTTCCCAACCGGGCCCTCCAGGCAGGCTGCACTGTGTGGATCAGGAGTGCATGTGCAGGAGACAGAATGAAGCTGTCATGTTTTCTTAGCTAGAGTACTTGTTGAGGGATAGAAGATCAGGCTGGAAGTACAGACAGAGAGACATCCACGGAGATACAAGAAGCTCAAAGTGACAAGGGGGAGTGTCAGCTTTCAGTTGAATAGAATCATTGTTGTGTCACTGAGTGAAGAATTTCTCTTAAAACTAAGACCTCCAGGGAAGTGGAGTGTAGGGTCATGATGGCAGGTCACCGGGAATATCAGAGAATGGGGGTGTTCCTAATTACACCTCTAGTTTCCTGGACCTATGAATGTTAGCTATGGAAGAAAAAATACCACATATTGGAAACAGATAAAGTGCAAGTATCACCTCCTCAAAACTGTTGCCTCACATGTTTTGTCCTGTGCATGGTATAGTAACTGAGTCTTCAAGAGGTTATTAGTCTGTTCATCTAAGCCAGTTGTTTCAAATGGTTTCAATGGCGGGGAAGATGGTAGAACTAGCCAGATCCATGGGGTTTGACACACTGCAGCCCTTTTCTTTCTTTTCTTTTTTGGTTTTTGATATAATGTTCAATGATTCATTAGTTTCATATAAACACTAAGTGCTCATCATGTCGCCTGCCCTCCTTAATGCCCATCACCGAGTTACCTCATTCACGCACCCACCTCCTTTCCACAACCCTCAATTTGTTTGTTTGTTTTCCTGGAGTCAACAGTCTTTTATGGTATGTCTCCCTCCCTAATTTCTCTCCATTCAGTTTTCCCTCCTTTATCCTAGTGTCCTCTTCACTAATCCTTATATTCCACATACAAGTGCAACAAATTATAATTATCTTACTCTTCTTGTTATATTTCACTTAGCATAATACACTCCAGTTCCATGCATGTCGATGTAAATGGTATATAAACTTTTTTTTTTCTGGTGGATGAATAATTTTCCATTGGATATATGAACCACATCTTCTTTATCCATTCATCTGTTGAAGGACATCCAGCTCCTTCCACAGTTTGGCTATTGTGGACATTGCTGCTATGAACATTGAAGTACATGTGCTCCTTCTTTTCCTTACATCTGTATCTCTGTGGTAAATACCAAGTAATTCAATTACTGGGCCATAGAGTAATTCAATTACTCTATTTTTTACATCTTGAGGAACATCCATACTGTTTTCCAGAGAGACTACACAAGCTTACATTCCCACCAACAGAATAGGAGGGTACCCCTCTCCCCACATCCTCACCCAAATTTTTTGTTCCCTGTCCTGTTAATTTTACCCATTCTAACTGATGTAAGGTGGTAACTCATTGTGGTTTTGTTTTGTATTTCCCTGACAGCAAATGATGTGGAGCACTTTTTCATGTGACTGTTAGCCATTTGGGTCGCTTCTTTGGAGAAGTGTCTAATGCCTATTTATTGACTGCATTGTTTCTTTTTACAGTGTTCAGTTTGACACATTTTTTATAAATCTGAGATACCAGCCCTTAATCTGGTATGTCATTTGCAGATATCTTCTCCCATTCTGTAGGTTACCTTTTATTTTTCTTGACTCTTTCCTTTGCTGTGCAGAAGCTTTTTTATTTTGATGAAGTCCCAATAGTTCATTTTTGGTTTTGTTTCCCTTGCCATTGGAAACGTGTGTTGCCAGACGTTACTGTTCCCAAGGTCAAAGAGGATGCCTCCTATGTTCTCCTCTAGGATTTTAATGGGTTCCTATCTCACATTAAGGTCTTTCACCCAAGAAATGGTCCATTTGCATTCTTCTGCATGTGGCTATCCAATTTTTCCAGCACCATTTATTGAAGAGACTGTCTTTTGTCCATTGGGTATTCTCTCCTGTTTTGTCAAAAATTAGTTGACCATAGAATTGAGGGTCCATTTCTGGGCTCTCTATTCTGTTCCATTAATCAATGTGTCTGTTTTTGTGCCACTACCATGCTGTCCTGATGATCACAGCTTTGTAATATAGCTTGAAGTCCAGATGTGTAATGCCACCAGATTTTCTTTTATTTTCTTTTTTTAAATTTCATTTTATTTTTTCAGTGTTCCAAGATTCATTGTTCATGTACCACAGCCATTGCTCCATGCAATATGTGCCCTCCTTAATACCCACGACCAGGCTCACCCATCTCCCACCCCCTCTCCCCTAAAGTCCCCAGTTTGTTTTTCAGAGGCCACAGTCTCTCGTGGTTCATCTCCCCTTCCAAACTGTGGAAAGAGCCAAGATCCCCTTCAACAGGTGAATGGATAAAGAAGATGTGGTCCATATATACAATGGAATATACTCAGATTTGATTTCTTTTCCAACATTCCCCTTGTGATTTGGGGTCTTTTCTGGTTCACTAAAAATTTTAAGATTTTTTGCTCCAGCTCAGTGAAAAAAGTTGATGGTATTTTGATAAGGATTTCATTGAATGTGTAGATTGCTGTGGGCAGCATAGACATTTTAACAATGTTTATTCTTCCAATCCATGAGCATGAAATGTTTTGCCATTTATTTGTCTTCCTCAATTTCTCTCATAAATATTCTGTAGTTATTAGTGTATGGATCTTTTATCTCTTTGGTTAGGTTTATTCCCAGGTATCTTATGGTTTTGGATGCAATGGTAAATGGGATTGACTCCCTAATTTCTCTTTCTTCTGTCTCATTATTAGTGTATATAAATGCAATTGATTTCTGTGCATTTATCTTGTATCCTCCTACATGGCTGAATTGCTGTGTAAGTTCTTACAATTTGGGCTTGGAGTTCTTTGAATTTTCAACATAGAGTATCATGTCATCTGCAGAGAGAGAGAGAGAGAGAGAGAGAGAGAGTTTGACCACTTATTTGCCAATTAGAATGACTTTTATTTATATTTGGTGTCTGATCACTGAGGCTACGACTTTTAGTAATATGTTGAACAATAATGGTGAGCGTGGGCATCCCTGTCCTGTTCTTGACCTTCAGGGAAATGCTGTCAGTTTTTCCCCATTGAGAATGTTATTCACTGTGGGCTCTTCATAGATGGCTTTTATGATATTGTGGTATGTTCCCTTTATCCCTATACTTTGAAGATTTTAATTTTAAAAAAAGTATATTGTATTTTTTCAAATGCTTAGTCTGCATCAATTGAGAGGATCATATGGTTCTGGTCTTTTATGTCATTAATATGCTTTCTAATGTTGTTTGATTTGTGGATGTTGAACCATCCTTGCATCCCCAGAATAAATCCCACCTGGTCTTGGTGAACAATCCTTTTAATGTACTATTGGATCCTATTGGCTATGCTCTTGGTGGGTATTTTGGCATCCATGTTCATCAGGAATATTGGTCTCTAATTCTTTTTGGTGGGGCCATTGTCTGGTTTTGAGATCAAGGTGATGCTGACCTCATAGAACAAGTTTGGAAGTTTTCCTTTCATTTCTAATTTTTGAAAGAGCTTGCTAAGAATAGGTATTATTTCTTCTTTAAATGTTTGGTAGAATTCCTCTGAGAAGCCATCTGGCCCTGGACTCATTTTTCTGGAGGTTTTGGATTACTGCTTCAATTTCCTTGCTGGTTAATGGTCTGTTCAGATTTCCGATTTCTTCCTGTTTCAGTCTTGGTACTTTATAATTTCCCAGGAATGTGTTTATTTCTTCCAGATTGCTTAATTTGTTGGCATAGGTTGCTTCTAATATGTATTAAGAATTGTCTCTATTTCCGTGGTATTACTCTTATCTCTGCCCTTTCATTCATGACTTTATTAATTTGGGTACTTTCTCTTTTCTTTTGGGTAAGTCTGGCCAGAGACTTATCAATCTTATTACTTCCCTCAAAAAATCGGCTTCATGTTTTCTTGATCTGTTCTACTGTTCTTCTAGTTTCTCATTCATTGATTTCTGCTCTAATCTTTATTATTTATCATATCTTGCTTGATTTACACTTTTCTTGATTTACACTTTTTTTGAGGTTCTTTCTCCAGGTCCTTTAGGTGTAAGTTTAGCTTATGCATTTGGGATTTTTCTAATTTCTTGAGAGAGGCTTGGATGGCTGTGTACTTCCCCCTTAGGACCACCTTGGCAGTATCTCATAGATTTTGGACTAATGTGTTTTCATTCTCATAGCTTTCCATTAATTGTTTAAGTTCTTCATTGATTTCCTGGTTTAACTATTCATTCTTTAGCAGGATCCTCTTTAACTTCCAAGTGTTTGAGTTGCTTCCAAAGTTCTTCTTGTGACTGAGTTCCATTTCAAACTGTTGTGGTCTGAAAATACACAAGGAGTGTTCCCAATTTTTAGTACTGGTTGAGACCTGATTTGTGACACAATATGTGATCTATTTTGGAGAAAGATCCATGTGCACTCGAGAAGAAGGAGTTTTCTGTTTATTTAGGGTAGAATGTTCTGTTTGTATCTACAAGATCCACCTACTCCAATGTGTCATTCAAAGTTCTTGCCTCTTTGTTGATCTTCTACTTAGATGATCTGTGCATTGCTGTGAGTGGGGTGTTGAAGTCTCCTACTATTAATGTATTATTATCAACATGTTTCTTTCTTTTGCTTTTTTTTTTTTTTTTTTAGATTTTATTTATTTGTCAGAGGGAGAAAGAGTGAGCACAGGCAGACAGAATGGCAGGTAGAGGCAGAGGGAGAAGCAGGCTCCCTGCTGAGCAAGGAGCCCGATGTGTGACTAGATCCCAGAATGCTGGGATCATGACCTGAGCTGAAGGCAGCCGCTTAACCAACTGAGCCACCCAGGTGTCCCCTTTTGCTTTTTAATTGATTCATATAATTGGTTGCACCCATGTTAGGGGCATAGATATTTACAGTTAGATCTTCTTATTGGATAGACCATTTAAGTATGATATAGTTTCCCTCTACATCTCTTACTACAGTTTTTGGTTTAAGATCTAATTTGTCTGGGTGGCTCAGAATGTTAAGCATCTGCTTTCAGCTCAGGTCATGATCCATGTGTCCTGGGATCCCCCACCCTGAGATCCTGGCTCAGCATGGAGTCTGCTTCTCCCTCTCCCTGTGTCTCCCCTCTTCTCATGCTCTTTCTCTGTATCTCTCTGTCTCAAATAAATAAATAAAATCTTTTTTTAAAAATTATAAAATCTACTTGACTTATTTCACTTAAGCTGAGAAAGTCAATTATCTTATGGTTTCACTTACTTGTGAAACATAAGGAATAGCATGGAAGGCATTAGAAGGGAGGGAAAAATGAAGGGGGAAATCAGAGAAGGAGAACAACCATGAGAGACTGTGTGGACTCTGAGAAACAAACTGAGGGTTTTAGCGGGGAGCAGGGTGGGGGTATGGGTTGGCCCAGTGATGGGGATTAGGCAGGGCATGTAATGCATGGAGCAATGGGTGTTATAATGAATCTTGGAAACAATGAATCTTGGAACACTACATCAAAAACTAATGGTGGCATGGAGCACTGGGTGTGGTGCATAAACAATAAATCTTGGAACACTGAAAGAAAATAAATTAAGATGTTAAAAAAAACTAATGATATACTATATGGTGAAAAACAGAACATAATAAAAAAAAAAGCAAGAATTGTAATAATGGCTGTTATAAAGAAAAAGGATCCAAGAATACTTTGTACCAATATTTAAAAATTGTAAAATCTAATTTGTCTAATATGAGGATTGGTACCCCAACTTTCTTTTGAAGTTTACTAACATGGTAAATATTTCTCCATCTGCTCACTTTCAATCTGGAGGTGTCTTTAGGTTCAAAATGGGTCTCTTGTAGACAGTATATGGATTAGTTCTGCTTTTTTTTTTATCCATTCTGATACCCTGTCTCTTTTCATGGGAACATTCAGCCCATTTACTTTCAGAGTAACTATTGAAGGATAAGAATTTAGAGCCATCATATTTCGTACAAAGTCCCTGTCTCTGTATCTTGTCTCTGTTACTTTTTGGTCTGTGTTATTCTTCGGGTCTCTCTTCACTTACAGAACGCCCTTAATATTTCTTATAAGGCTGGCTTGGTGGTCACATATTCTTTGTTTCTCTCTGTCTTGGAAACTCTTAATCTCTCTTTCCATTCTGAATGATAGCCTTGCTTGATAAAGTTTTCTTAGCTGCATGTTCTTTTCATCTAGTACCTGGAATCTTACCAGTGTTTCCTGGCCTGCCAGTTTTCTGTGGACAGAAACTCTCCCTACAGTATAGACTCACAGCCAGCAGGTGCTTTTCATTGGGAATCCTTCCACATCTAAGAGATCTCTTCTCCCTAGCTGCTCTCAGGTTAGCTTCTTTGGCTCTAAGATTTGTAAGCTTCACTATTTTATGTCAGATCTATTTTTATTGATTTTTAAAGTGGTCCTCTCTGCCTCTTGGATGTGATTGCTTGTTTCCTTCCCCAGATTGAGAAAGTTCTCAGCCATTGTTTG
>PJEN01029699.1:0-10197 GCA_004024605.1 Pteronura brasiliensis | reverse complement strand
AATATTTTATTTATTTATTTCAGAGAGAGAGTGAGTGAGGGAGCATGAGAGGGGAGAGTGTCAGAGGGAGAAACAGACTCCCCACTGAGCAGGGAGGCTGATGTGGGACTCGATCCCGGGACTCTGGGATCATGACCTGAGCCAAAGGCAGTTGCCCAATCAACCGAGCCACCCAGGTGCCTAGTTTTATATAATATCCATATGGACTTTTTCAGTCATGCAGTTTCAATTGAGGTAAACCTCTCATTCTGCATTTTACCAAGAGAGAGAAGAAAGATTTCTCATCTATAAACAGAGATGCTAATAGTATTTCACATGGAAGGTTGTTGTGAGTCAATTTTTGTAGAGCATGTGAAATAATGTCTGGCATGTAGCAACTGCTACAAAAATGTAATTAAGTAAAACTGAATATGCATTATCCTTGATTTCATTCATTGTGTCCTTGAGTGCTATGAGCTAACCTGAGTCAGCTTTCTGTTGGCTTCTTTTTGGCAGATAATGGTAGCCATCTTGAAATTATTGGGTGGCAGGTTAAAATGAAAGCACGTTTGAGCTAAGTTATGCCAGACATAAAGACATTTATAAACTAAATATTTATTAGTAAGATAACATAAAACAATAGAAAATAAAAACAAAAAAAAAATTTTACAGTACTCATTTTATAGTCTCTAGAAGATACAATTAGTTCATCATCCACTGAGGTGCTTTGAGTACTACCTGGAATGAAAGTTTTGCTGGAGCCAAGTGCCAAAATTCTAGAAAAAAGGACTCCTGGGTGATGCCCGAGTCAGTTAAGCATCTGCCTTCAGATCAGGTCATAATCCCTGGGTCCTCGGGTTGAGTCCCACATGGACCTCCTTTCTCAGTGGGGAGTCTACTTCTCTCTCTGCCTGCACTCCCCCTGCCTTGCTCTCTTCCTCTCTCTGTCTCTCTCTGGCAAATAAATAAATAAATTCTTTTTAAAAAATTCTACAAACAAGATATTTCAGTCTTATAACATTCTCTGACGCTCAAAATCAGGGCTGTGAGTCACTAGCATCTGGTGCAAAATTTGAAGACGTGCCAAAAAACTTAGTAATCAAGAGAAATAATATTTTAAGTCAATATTTTAAAGGGTCAAAATGAATGCTAAGTAATTTATTATGAGAAAAACATCAAAATTTTAAATAGACACTGTTGTTTAAGTTTCTGCATTATTGTTCAACAAAAAATCATTTCTGAGTTGCCAGTGGTTACTGGCCTTCCATAACAGTTATGAAGGTTAACAACGGCATCTGATCCCATTAGGCCAATGCAGGGTTTTATATATGGTCATATTTTTGACTATAGAGATTCCATTAACTTTCTTCATTTGGTTCAAAATATGGGAGAACATTTTGGTAAATGCATAAAAGGGCACACTTGTTTTGTTGCTGAGCTAAGACTCTAATACGGCTGGACCGGGCATCACTCAAAGCCCTCAAGAGTTCATTTTCGAAGGCAGAGAGGGTGGAGTTTTAGTCTAAGGCATCATCCCTAAAGGCTGTTGACCTTTCTGGGCTTTTCTACCTTGTTTATGTGGTAGGAGTGACTGTCTTTTAAAAAATAAAAATATATCTATGTCTATGTCTGTCTGTCTATAGATCCATCTGTCTTTCTAGCCATGTTATTTTAGCTAATTGAAATAATTTGAATGTCATTAATTTAACCTTTGAGCGTTCATTTCCAACATTCATCATGCCAGTCCATAAACCATTGTTTCGACCAATAAAAACCCATTTTTGCAATTGTGTGAAAATTAGCAGAGCAACAGCTTCCTGATTAGGACTCATACTGACCACTTCCGGGCCTGTAATCTTGATGGAAAGTTAATTGATCCTTTAAGCATGTGAAATTTTCGATTGCAAATGGACAGTCCCTGGAGCTGAAGCTTTAACTAAGTGACACATATAGAACACAATGTCTTTGATAGGGTATTTTAAAGTAAGTCACAGTGCAACACTGAATTTTAGTCAGTATATTATTTGATCTAAAGTTGGATGGCATATTGTTGCTTACCTCCTAGGTTAATTTAAATATATGCCAAACATATAGAGAATGGGGTTCTGTTTGACTTAAGCTGATATCTTATTTTGTCTCTACTATTTGGTTGTCTGAGACACTAAAACACCATTATCATGGGACAATGTGTAATTTTTCTGTAGTATTTGGTCTCATCCTACCTCCATATACATAATTTAAAAAAAAGATTTTATTTATTTGTTTTACAGAGAAAAAGAGAGAGGCAGGTGGAGCTTGAGAGGGAGAGGGTGAAGCAGGCTCCCCAATGAACAGGGAGCCTGATGGCTGGGCTGGATCCCAGGACCCCGGGATCATGACCTGTGCTGAAGGCAGACGTTTAATGAGTGAGCCACCCAGGTACCCTCTCGACCACATAACTTTTCTTTTAAAGATTTTATTTATTTGAGAGAGAGATAGCAAGTGGGGTAGGGCATAAGAAGGGGGACAAGCAGACTTCTTAATGAACAAGGAGTCCAACATGGGGCTCCATCCCAGCCAGGACCCTGAGATCATGACCTGAGCCTAAGTCAGACGCTTAACTGATTGAGCCACACAGGCGCCCCCATGTACATATAATTTTTTTATGAAGACTACATCTCCCACAGTTCTACAAACATTTCTCCTCCCTATTTCTTGCCTACTTCTCTTCTGGGGGTCTTAGTCTAATTTTTTTTAATAGAAAGAGATAGATCGATTGAGGATGAAGGAAACTAATACTCAGGTTTCTGTACTCTGGCCAGAAAAAGGTATATGCCTTGATTTCTGGTTGGTAAATATCTTGGTAAGTACCAGTGGCAGACAGTGGGGTAGGGACAACAGTTTCTTTTCTTCTTTCAAGCCAGCAGTTTGCATTTCTTGACTGTGTATTTTACGGACATGGGTAATTTTTCTTCCCAACTAGTTATCAGTTCAAATACTTTCCAGATTCTCACAAAAGGATGATGCCTAGTCCTAGTTAATTAATTTAGCTTTTCATCAAGTATTTATGGAATTCCTCCTTCATGTTAGGTGCTGTTTTAAGCACTAGGGATATAGGAAAAGAATAGCCCCATCTTTATGGAACTTAAATTATTGTTATGTCTTTTGATTTTATTCTGAATAAGAATTCATGGGACAGCAGGATGATGAACTGCTAGACAGAGGTCATTTAAAATCCAGCCCAAAAGATTTTAGGCATATCTAGTGAGCTTCAATTATTAGGGTCATTATCAGTTTAATTTAGTCTAATATCCATAAGCTACCCCCTAATGAGATTAAACATTTTAAATAAAACTGTATAGATTTCACTTATTTTCTCTTTCAAAATAATGTACTTTTTTAGCATGTTACTGTTTCAAAAAAATCTTTTAACCTATCTGCCACATTACTTATGGGCAGAGTTGACTCAGAAGGATTGAATAACAACCCTAGGGGATATACCTAATTAAGTAAAGAAGCTGAAACTCAAGCCCAAGCCTTCTGACTTCCAAGTTCAGTACTATTTCCATTATACCAGGCAAGCCTGTAGCTTCCAGGACTTTCCACAGTGATGCATGATTCATCAGGCTCACAGGACAACCAGTAATAAACTCTTCCTCCAAAACAATTTTAGTTATATATTTCACAACTGAGTCAGACAATGGATTTTTTCCAGAATTGCCTGTCAGTATTTCAAAATGTTGTGTTTATCAGGAAGCCTCTTGTGACTGTCATGTTAGATTCTGCCTGTTCTGAGAGCTCCGAATCAGCACTCCTCAGATGCTACGTGCCTCCTTATAAAGAAACACCCCATGGTTTTTGAGGAGCTGAAAACACAAGCAACGGTAATGTTGCAGGGTGTTGTCTTGACCTGCTTCTGTTAAATTAACTCTTCGATTGTATATCTTGGTTTACTTTTTCTCCTGACCAAGACATTAATTTAGAAATCATGCTGAAAAGGGTTTATCCTTTTTTCTACTGTTTCAGATAGGTAAAATGTAACCTTTCAAGTATAAGAGAGTTTTTTTTTCCAATCTTGACTTATACATATTAAATGCGTCGTTACTTTTAATATGTTGCTAGAAAACTTTCTTTTATCTTTTTTTAACAGCTCATTTTATATTTAATGGGGCCCAATTATCCATTTAACATAGTCGATTGAGCATCCATTTTATGTGAGCTATAAAATTAGTTCCTATATACGTGATTATTCCAGGTTATGGAATGATTTTCAAGTTTCTGCACTGTTTCTGGTACCCCCAGAGCATCTGACCTGCTTTAAAAAGGATTCATCATTTGGACATCCATCTACCAATCCTGTTCACAGGGGACAAGTCCTACAATTGCGTGAAAAAAATAAGGGTTGTACTGGAAAACACACACACATACACACACACACACTATATATATATATTTATATATATTATTATATATATAATAATATATTTATATTATATATATATATATAAGTAATATAAATGTATTATGTCACAGAACTTTCTTAGGAAGCAATAGATAATGTAACTACTATACACACATGCACTTACACATAATGTGAGTGGGAAAGAAATATTTCTGTATTGTTTTAGGAAGTAGGTTAAATTGCATGTTCAATCAAATTGAGCAGACATCTCTCCATATGTCCAAAGGCATAAAAATGAGAAATGACAAAAAATCCAAATCTCTTTCCTTAGTTTCTACCAATATAGGTTTTTCTTAAAGCTACTGAAATTATTTTTCAACCATCATGTAAGAACTATTTCCATCAAGCATCACTGATGGATGCTAAAATGCTAAACATGTGATCTCTAGGTATCTCCCAACAGATTACAAGTTAATTATCAAAATTAAAAAAGTAACTTTTTCATAGAGAAATGCAGCAGGTGCCATCTTAAACAAGTCTTAATCTTTAAAGTCACTAACAAACAGCTGAGCCTCTTGTCGTGATTCACTAATGACACACTACCCCTGCCTAAGATGTGTAGTGTAAATGATGTACACTTAAGGAAGCGTCAGACAAATCCACATTGAGAGACATTCTGTGACACAGCTAGCTAGCCCATGATCTTCAAAAAGGTTACTGTCATGAAAACAAACAAAAGACTAAGGAATTATTTTAGTTGAAAGGAGACCAAGGAGACCTGACAGGTAAATGCATTGCAAAGTCCTGGACTGGGACAGAAATATCCAAAAAGAACATGATTGAGATAATTAGTGAAGATCGAAAGTAAGATGTATATTGTATATTGTATATTGTATATTGTATAATAGTGCATTCATATAAAGCCTCTGAATTTGATAATTATCTGTAGTTAATTAGGTAAGAAAATGTCCTTGTTCTTGGAATATGCACTGAAGTATTGAAGAGTAAAGAGCATGGTGTTTGCAACTGTCAGGTCAGGAAAAAAAAAAAGCCTGGCATACACAGGTTTTTGTATGAGTGTATGTATGTATACAGTCCATACATATTATGTATACATACATACAGTAGTATGTATACAGACATAATACAATACATAGTATGTATACACTCAAATACATAGGCATATAGTAAAATGTTAATAAATAAAGTAAAACATGAAAAAGTTAATTCAAGAAAAACTGCCAAGCTAAAAACCGGAAGAAAAGTGGGACTTACTGCAACAACAATGGTAGTTTTTTCCTGCAGTCTGTAGCCTGAGAAATAACAGAGTACTTCAAATTAAGTGACCAAGATTAGGGACAAAACTGTGAGGTTTATTTTATTTATAAATCTAAAAGGTCCATTTTTTTTTTTCTTTTTGCTTCAGTGTCATAAACTATTTCTTAATTGCTTTAGGTGGCTTATGAAATTTTGCATAGAAGGCAATTTAATTATGCTTTCTTGAACTTCTTTCTCTCTTGCTCTACTCACCATTCAGGCAGATGGTTTTGTTGCTCTCCAACAAGGGATGCTCGGATTTCACACAGCACCCTCCCGGGTGCCTTTACATCATCTCCATTCCGTGTTGAGCATTGCTCGTCATTAGGCTGCCCGAACCATGGTAACCCTGTAACAGTAAGCAGTGGAGAGAACATGGATCATTCTTTCTGGGGGCATGTTGTGAGGCAATTGGCTTTCATTACAGGCTTTCTTCTCCTGGAGGTGGTATGGATTAGATGCTGTAAGCACTGGGTAGAATCTCTCTGTTCTCCCAAAAGACCGAGTTCAAGATCTGTAGGAGCCATGCTTCTTACTTTCCCACCGCCATTTTCAGTTTCTTTCTGAGCCTTTAAAATGGAAACCCTTTCCAGTGTGGCTTCTTTCCATTTTCAACATCCTTTTAAGGCATTTTCATCCCTCGATTGATTGATTGATTGATTGATTTTTTTTTTTCATCCATCTATTTAAATGATCCTGAGAACTGCTCTGTTTCCTTCCTATATTAATACAGCAATGAGTAGCCCAAAGCCATGTGACTGGGAGATGCATTTTCCTGGGGGAAAGGAAATGCTTCTCTGAAGCTTCCCTTTGAAGCTTAGAGGAAAAGGAAAATGTAAAGCTTACTTTTGTGTTTGTGGTTGTGCTGACCTAATGTCTTAGGCAAAATCAATCAAATATGCTAATTTATATTTTCAAAATTTTAAGTTTTTAGTGATAAAAAACTGTCAGATTTTAATGAAAGAACTTACCCAGTACTACTTACTACTTTAAAGTGTATTCTCTTAACATCAGTGACCTGGGATCTTCCTCATTTCCTGGTGCTTCCTGCTGCTATTAAGTTATCACTGAAAGAACAACACAGATTTAGTGGCAGGGGATTTTTGTTGTACCCACTTTCCCCTGCGGAGTTTTAAGACAAACTTATCAGCCCTACCACGTCTCTCTGACTATCAAAGTCACTGCAGACATGTTTCCCTTAGATTGTATTTCTCTTTGAAGAATCTCGAATCTATAATTAAATAGTAGTTTGCACTAATATTTGCAGCAGGAAAGGTTTGAAAATCTGGCTTTTGTTGTAAATGAAGAAGCTCTTTGACATGGAGGTAATTATGAAAAAACTTCTCTGTGATTTGTCATAACAAGTTGGGGCCTTGCCCAAAAGTTCAAGAAATGGTTCTGTTCTGTTTTTTGTTTGTTTGTTTGTTTTTTGTGGTTTTTTTTTTTTTTTGCATGTTTAACATTAGTTTTTGTTTCTCTGAATAGAGATGGAAGGAATTGAAATTCCAGTACCTGTTCTGTCTCTAGAATTATGTAATCTTAGCAACATTAGAACTTGAAGAAAGCATAGTTAATATTAGATAATGTAGACAAGGATTTTCCAAAGTCACTCTTTCTAAAATTTATCTACCTAAGGAAGCACCTATGATATAATCTCAAGACAGTTTTTTTCCATTGTCTCATTCATAACCACCTTCCTCCCATTTCTTTTCTTTCCTTTTTAAGGATTTTATTTATTAATTTATTTGTGTCTGTGCATGAGAGTGAGAGAGAGAGCGAGCACAAGCCCAGGATGGGCAGGATCCCCACTGAGCAGGGATCCTGATAGCGGGCTCGATCCTAGAACCCTGGGATCATGACCTGAGCCTACAGGTAGCCGCTTAACTGACTGAGCCACCCAGGCGCCCCCTATCCAGGATCTTTCTATGGCTCATGACCTCTACTGTGTCAAAATTTCCCAGATCCAAAATAAAGGGTCACTGAGAAATACTGCAATGTTAGAAAAGTGAATACCTTTAATAACTGGTAACAAACTAGTAACAAATCTTGTTGTAAAGATGTGCTGTCAATATATGGATAGATTTTTTAAAATAACAGAGATAGATTATTGAAATAAATAGAGCTTTAAGCAGCTGCTTTGAATTCCTTTGGGCCAGCCTTGTTCCTTAACTCCTTTGTGTGGGTTCTGCCGCCTAGCAAACAGATTTCCCAGAAAGTGAGTCCCTGTTGTATGTCTGGCTCTGAAATAGCCAGATACTGCATGGATTTTTAATGGCGTGACCCTCATCCTTAATAGGGTTCCTAGGTACAAATAACCTTCCAATTCAGGCCTAAGAAATGTACTACCTTCCTCCCTCCTGAGTTATGTGGAGGAAGGGAAGACAGCTGAGAGATTAGGGATTGGAACCAGTTTTATAGCATGACATTTTAGGAGAGAGATGCAAAGCCAAATCACTGTGGAAAACTGGAAAGGAAGGTGATGTGCAGCAGGCTGAGACAAGGAACAGGGGATGAAGTAAAATCAGAAAGCTGAGCATAGCCCACTTAGCTTGGAGCTTGGGGCCACAATCTCGCGCCATAATCTCTTGAGGGAGTTTGGTAGTTAATGTTCTTTAAAACATGTAATCATTGACATAGCCGTTAAAATAAATAATATAACCAATAATATAACCATTTACTTAGCATTAGAAATCTGGGTTGTTTCCAGTGCTTTGCCATAACAAATAACGCTATAAAGGATATTCTTATACGTCAGTCTTTGAGTAGATTTTTTATTATTTTCCTATCATCAGTTAGATGATATCAGTTAGTAATTCCATCAGTTAGTAATTCCATAGAAATGGAATTACTGGATCAAATGATGAAAAATTTTGTTGATACTACTGTCTTTCCATGTAAGATTTTATATTCCAGTTTATACCTTCACTAGGAAAGCAGAGCACACACTTGACCAAGCACTGATTATTATCATTTCAAAAGACTTTCAGCCATGTGATCGATGACTGTGCTTTCATTATGGATGTCTTTGAACAAATAATTTTTGATATTGAGTAGTAACTTCTGAAAAAAAGTAAGAAGCAGGACTACTCTGGATTGAACCAGAGTATGTTTTCTGAAATGTCTCTCCATTTCAATTTCATAAACAAACTAAAAAAAAAAAAACTGGCTGCACCCAATGATTAGATTTTGTGACAGAAAGACTGTGGATTCTAAATCCTGAGCCACCTTCTCCCCCCAGCGCCACTCCTCAAAGGCATTCCTCATTATTATACATTCAGTCCAGCTATAGTCCTGTTGGCACAACTCTCTGGAACAGAGTTGATCTCTATGTAAAATCTGCTTCTACTTCTCAGTAGTAATAGCATTGTTATGATCGTTATTAATTTTCTTGGTGTTTCAACAATAACCATAGGCTTTAAAATAACCTAATCTTCATTAATATGTAATCAATTTTGAAATTGCTCTTATACTTTGACAATATTTAAAAGTCAGGCCCATATTGTTTGAAACTGAAATGTTCTTCCTTTGTTTCTTCCTCAAAATCCTCTTTTTGACACTCGAGACCTAAATATGCATCCTGCCTTCTTTGGTAATATGATGGCCTTCAGATGAAAATGGGGTGCATGTGAAGATGTGTGCGTATCTTCCAAAAGGGAAGTATGTGAACTATCCTGATGCCAAATCAGAGGGTAATTTTGACGCTTCAAGGCCAACTTTTAGCAGGGCTCTGGAATCAGTTCAGCACAAGGCTTGGTAGCACCTTGGATGGAGACACAGGCATCAGGATGGTAGGACCTGATACTCTCCTATGTTTAAATCGCTAGCATTATGGACTGAATGTTGGTGTCCTCTCAAAATTCCTCTGTTGGAATTCCAATTCCCAGTGTGATGGTATTAGGAAGTGGGAACTGTGGGAAATAATTGGGTCAGGAGGTTTAGTGTCTTTACAAGAAGAAACAGGACAGTTTGCCCTCTTATTCTCCAACTATGTGAGGATTCAAGGAGGAGATGACCATCTGCAAACCAAGAAGAGTGCTTTCACCAGACACTGGATCTGCCAGAACCTTGACTTTGGAGTTCCCAGCCTCCAGAGAAATGAACTGTTGCTTAAGCCACACAACACAGTCTATGTTTTTGTTTGTTTGTTTGTTTGCTTGGTTTGGTTTAGTTTGGTTTGGTTTTTGTCATGGCAGCCCAAATTAAGACACCTGGCAAATTCTTCTTGTTCTAATCCCTTTCTTACTAAGCATCTTTCTTATGGTTTGACTTCCTAGGTAGCTGATATTTTGCTGGCTAAGCTGGTAAATATTTTGACCTGCTTAGTGCTCATATTTATTTATTTTTGCAAGTTAATCAACAGAAATTTATTTTTTATTCAAAAAATAGGTGTCGGGCGAGGAGTCAAGATGGCGGAGAAGTAGCAGGCTGAGACTACTTCAGCTAGCGGGAGATCAGCTAGATAGCTTATCTAAAGATTGCAAACACCTACAAATCCAACGGGAGATCGAAGAGAAGAAGAA
>PJEN01029698.1:0-10181 GCA_004024605.1 Pteronura brasiliensis | reverse complement strand
AACCGTGGCCATTGCTGCTATAAACATTGGGGTACAGATGGCCCTTCTTTTCACTCCATCTGTATCTTTGGGGTAAATACCCAGTAGTGCAATGGCAGGGTCATAGGGAAGCTCTATTTTTAATTTCTTGAGGAATCTCCACACTGTTCTCCAAAGAGGCTGCACCAACTTGCATTCCCACCAACAGTGGAAGAGGGTTCCCCTTTCTCTGCATCCCCTCCAACACATGTTGTTTCCTGTCTTGCTAATTTTGGCCATTCTAACTGGTATAAGGTGGTATCTCAATGTGGTTTTAATTTGGATCTCCCTGATGGCTAGTGATGATGAACATTTTTTCATGTGTCTGATAGCCATTTGTATGTCTTCACTGGAGAAGTGTCTGTTCACATCTTCTGCCCATTTTTTGATATGGTTATCTGTTTTGTGTATGTTGAGTTTGAGGAGTTCTTTATAGATCCTGGATATCAATCTTTTGTCTGTACTCTCATTTGCAAATATCTTCTCCCATTCTGTGGGTTGCCTCTTTGTTTTCTTGACTGTTTCCTTTGCTGTGCAGAAGCTTTTGATTTTGATGAAGTCCCAAAAGCTTATTTTGGCTTTTGTTTCCTTTGCCCTTGGAGACATATCTTGAAAGAAGTTGCTGTGGCTGATATCGAAGAGATTACTGCCTATGTTCTCCTCTAGGATTCTGATGGATTCCTGTCTCACGTTGAGGTCTTTTATCCATTTTGAGTTTATCTTTGTGTGCGGTGTAAGAGAATTGTCGAGTTTCATTCTTCTACATATAGCTGTCCAGTTTTCCCAGCACCATTTATTGAAGAGACTGTCTTTGTTCCACTGTAAATTTTTTCCTGTTTTGTCGAAGATTAACTGACCATAGAGTTGAGGGTCCATATCTGGGCTCTCTACTCTGTTCCAATGGTCGATGTGTCTGTTTTTATGCCAGTACCATGCTGTCTTGGTGATCACAGCTTTGTAGTAAAGCTTGAAATCAGGTAACGTGATGCCCCCACTTTTATTTTTGTTTTTCAACATTTCCTTAGCGATTCAGGGTCTCTTCTGTTTGCATACAAATTTGTGGATTATTTTCTCCAGCTCTTTGAAGAATACCAGTGGAATTTTGATTGGAATGGCGTTAAAAGTATAGATTGCTCTAGCTAGTATAGACATTTTAACAATGTTTATTCTTCCGATCCAAAAGCATGGAATGGTCTTCCATCTTTTTGTGTCTTCTTCAATTTCTTTCATGAGTGTTCTGTAGTTCCTCGAGTACAGATCCTTTACCTCCTTGGTTAGGTTTATTCCCAGGTATCTTATGATTCTTGGTGCTATAGTAAATGGAATTAATTCTCTAATTTCCCTTTCTGTATTTTCATTGTTAGTGTATAAGAAAGCCACAGATTTCTGTACTTTGACTTTGTATCCTGCCATGTTACTGAATTGCTGTATGAGTTCTAGTAGTTTGGGGGTGGAGTCTTTTGGGTTTTCCATAAAAAGAAGAGAGAGAGAGTTTGACTTCTTCATTGCCAATCTGGATACCTTTAATTTCTCTTTGTTGTCTGATTGCTGTTGCTAGGACTTCTAATACTATGTTGAACAAGTGTGGTGAGAGTGGGCATCCTTGTTGTGCTCCTGATCTGAACGGGAAGGCTGCAAGCTTTTTCCCATTGAGGATGATATTTGCTGTGGGTCTTTCATAGATAGATTTTATGAAGTTCAAGAATGTTCCCTCTCTCCCTATACTTTGAAACATTTTAATCATGAACGGATGCTGGATTTTGTCAAATGCTTTTTCTGCATCAATTGAGAGGACCATGTGGTTCTTCTCTCTTCTCTTATTAATTTGTTCTATCACATTGATTGATTTGTGAATGCTGAATCATCCTTGTAGCCCAGGAATGAATCCCACCTGGTCATGGTGGATAATCTTTTTAATGTGCTGTTGGATCCTGTTTACTAGGATCTTGTTGAGAATCTTAGGATCCATATTCATCAGTGATATTGGTCTGAAATTCAAGCAGTCACTTCAGTATTCTTCATGTGTTGGTCCTTGCTATACATAAAAAAGAAACCTCTTCATCCTTAGTAGTGATAAATTACTTTCTACACATAGTTCTGATTTGTTTTCACATCTCTATTATTCCTTAGGACCCTTTTTGGCCTTTGTTTTTTTTTTAAGATTTTATTTATTTATTTGACCGACAAAGATCACAGCTAGGCAGAGAGGCAGGCAGAGAGAGGAAGGGGAGCAGACTCCCCACTGAGCAGAAAGCCTGATGCGGAACTCAATCCCAGGACCCTGGGATCATGACCTGAGCGGAAGGCAGAAGCTTTAACCCACTGAGCCACCCAGGCACCCCCCTTTTTGGCCTTAGTAATTAGGTCTGTTTCTGAAGATTGCATCCTTTGGCCATCATTTGGAAGAAGTTTTTCTTTACCATTTATCTAAAAATCACCTTTCCATTCTATAAGCCTATGTGAATCCCTAGATCTTTATGTAACATGAAATTACAACTTAGTTTCACTGCTTTCTCCCCATAGTGTAAATGCTTTTCTGTTATATCTTTTTATGTGTGAGCGTTTGGCAATTTAATCTTGAATCAGAATTAGCAACCCTTTTGATGTCTTTAAGTTATTGTTCTTCTAGGTCTTTATATAAGTCAGATTTTCATTCCATTTTGTTGTTTATTTCAGCACAGTTGTTTATAAACAATAGACTTAACCTAATGTCATTTTCACTGACATTCTTTGTTCCATAAGTTTCTAGTTTCTTTTACAACTTCTCTTCCATTTTATGCATGTATACATATTCATGCGTTTTCATATAAATGATTCACTAGCACTATGCAAAACATAAATGCTCTTGATGTCTTAGTGCAGTATTTTTTTTTCCAAGCTTGCGTCCACTTTTCCTTCCTTCTCAACAATTTCTCATAGAGTTGCCTACAATCAACTCATATCATCCTAGATCCTTCTTTCAATGTCTGTAACATTTCATGGTGTAGCTGTGCTATTGACCCAATCAGCAGTTGTTCATATTTTTTTTCAGTATAACAGTATTCCTTGTTTTTGCACCACACCCAGTGCTTCATGCAATCGGTGCCCTCTCTGATACCCACCACCTGGTTCCCCCAACCTCCCACTCCCCGCCCCTTCAAAACCCTCAGATTGTTTTTCAGAGTCCATAGTCTCTCATGGTTCACCTCCCCTTCCAATTTCCCTCAACTCCCTTCTCCTCTCTAACTCCCCTTTCCTCCATGTTATTTGTTATGCTCCACAAATAAGTGAATCCATATGATAATTGACTCTCTCTGCTTGACTTATTTCACTCAGCATAATCTCTTCCAGTCCCATCCATGTTGCTACAAAAGTTGGGTTGTTCGTATTTTCTTTTTTTTTTCTGAAATATTGTGTCACTATTACAGAAATAGTTGGGGATTGTTAAGTTAAAACCAGTCTTCTCAACCAGGAGCCATCTTGTCACCAAGGGAACACTGAAGCAATATCCAGATAGTTCTCACTGTTGCACTGGGGAGGGCCACATGGTGGTCAAGAGTGCTGCTAAACATGCTCCAGTGCACAGGAAGACCCACAGCAGAGAAGGATCTGACCCAGAATGTCAGTCAGTGCAGAGACTGAGAAACCCAAAGTCAAAGAATATCTGCATTTTTAATATTTATATCTGCCTTCAGGTTGTTTTCCCATCATTCCATACTTCTTACTTCTGCCCCCCAAATTAGAAAGTGTCTCTTTCACTGTTAGTTAAGAAGTTGCAGCCCCAATAAACCAGGCAGCTCTTCAGGGGCTTTCCCAACTGATGGGTGTTTCCTTTCTTGTTTTCTCAAACTATCACTCACCTTGAGAAAGGATTCATATATTGGATCCATCATTATAATTTGTCCATACATTTCATGCCTATTTCCCACAGTTAGCTGCATTTCAAATGATTTTTAAAAGTTGTTATCAACTGATTATGGGTTGGGAATTTTTGACCTTAAAATATTAATTGGTAGAGTTAAATATGTCTTCCTTTTTGCTTTGATTTTCTCACTTAAATTATGATGGTTTTGTCTGGCTATAAATTTTATCTGTGCTTTTTTTATATAGTCCTGTGGAAAGCATTATTTACTTTTACAGTGGTTTTCTTAAAGGTGCATAAGATCAGGAACCACTTCATTTTCTTGTAGACAGATAGCCACTTGTGTAGCTTTTATTCAACAATCAAGATGGTTCCAATTGAAATGCAACCTTCCTATATGTTAAATGTTCATGTCTACTGTAATGTAATTCCTGACTCTATCAGCAAATAATTACAGAACATTCACTGTGTGTCAGAGTTCTAGATACGTTTTATTATATGTTCTCTTATGTCAAGGTCTTCACTAAAGTAACTATTAATTGATGTTGATATTATCCAGAGTGTGTGGTATATCATGTTTGTTTCAGTTTAAAAAAAATTATTATCCTCAGTTAGCCAACATATAGTACCTCATTAGTTTTTGATGCAGTGTTCAAAAATTTATTATTTGCCTATAACATCCAGTTTTCATCACATGTTATTGATGTTCCTTTTAGTTTTGTTTAATACAGTTGGGTAAAATCACTCAAGTTAACAGGTTTAATCTCCTTTGCTATTCTTATTCTATAGGTCTTTGTTTCCTTCAATGTGTGTTTATATAAAGACACATATACTCCCGTTGCTTGGGAAAAACAAAGGAAACGAGGCACATGAAGTGTCTGCTCACTTGGTAATGCACACACTGACAAAGGCAGAGAAGAATAAAATAAAATTGTGTGTGACATAATGACCTCATGGAAAAATCACATGGAGAAGTTATCTTGAGTAAGGATGGATTATTATGGTTGGTGCAGGTCATATAGAGCAGGATCTGGGGTGAAGACTGGAAGCAGGACCAAAGAATGTCCATTGGACTTGTCAAAAACATCAAAACCTAAAGAACAAGAATAACAAAAGATGTATCACAAGAAAAGTGAGGAAGGGACTCATTTTGCCCCCTACCAGGCCAAATAAACAACAATTTGTCAAATAAATATGGACTGGCCACCAGGAAAGCAAACCTTCTGATCCTTAATATTAGAACAGCCCAACTGCTGTTTTACTTTGTATATTTCCTTCTGTGAAGTGTTGGTTTATACCTTTTCCTCATTCTACTCTTGGAACATTCCATCTATAACATGTTTCACATGAAAATATCACTACTTTTGTCTTTTTGCTCCTGTATTATTTTTTTTCTGGACATCAAGGAGATCTAAGGAGAGCAGGAATGTCATCAGAACCAAAGACACTTTTTTTCTTCCTCCTGGTTGGTCTCTCAAAGGCTGCCTGCCCTGCTAGAGCTGTTTTTCCTCTCATGTCCATGTCATTCTTCTCTTTTCTCTATGTCTTTACTGAAGAGATTGCCTATGTTTGTTTGTTTGTTTGTTTGTTTATTTTTAAAAGATTTTATTTATTTATTTGACAGAGAGAGAGATCACAAGTAGGGAGAAAGGCAGGCAGAGAGGTAGGAAGGGAAGGAGGCTCCCTGCTGAGCAGAGAGCCTGATGTGGGTCTCGATCCCAGGACCCTGGGATCATGACTTGAGCTGAAGACAGAGGCTTTAATGAACTGAGCCACCCAGGCACCTCAGAGATTGCCTAAGTTACTTTAAATTGATATCAGAAAATGAGCACACCAATAGGCATCCACAAGTTTATTGTCCTTAGGAATTTCTGGGTACCACTTCTGCATATTTAGGGGAAAGATAATGAGATCTGGTGAGCTTGATGTGTATCTGCTGTTGGCCTAACTAGTGTGGCTGGGGGTGAAAAAGACATGGCAGTCAGTATCCCAGGAGGCCATAGAGGGTCATGGTGTGTGTATGTGAGTGAATGTGTGTGTGTGTGTGTTGTGAATAGAGGGCAGTCCTCAGAGCAGGGGTATAAGAGCTCACATATTCCAAGGTGGCTCTTATTGACTGAGATCAGAACTCAATTAACAGAAGTTACTAATGTGGATGTGCATTTTGACTCATGGAGCATCTTTATAACAAAATTAAGGAAGTCTTGAAAAATTAATAAAATGAGTGATTCTCATGTCTTGAAGTTTCAGCTATAGCCTGGAGGCTGCTTCATTCCCCATCACACACTGCTACCACCTCTCATCTCTCCCCTTCTCCTTCCTCTTGACACCCTAGTTTTCTTTTGAGCCTCGATTTTCTGAATCGAACCACTTCCTCAGGGCCTTGACACAGCTGTTGCCCCTACTGGGTACACAATTCCTGAGATAACCTCAATCTTCCTTACTATCTCCCTTGAGGTCCTGTTCACATGTGACCTTCTTTGCAGGTTTTGTGAACATCTAATAAAAAAAAAAAAAAGAAATAACACCCCATCGACTCTCTTCTTTATATCCACTTTCCTTGTCTTCATAGCTTCTGTTACCATCTGATATATTATTTGTTTATTAGTATTTGCTTATATTCTTTCTTCATCATATGATTATTAGGGCACTGCTTATAAGCACCTTATGTCTATTGCCAAACAGTGCCTGGAACATGTTCAACATTCAGTATACATCCCTTAAAGGAATGAAACATATTCTCAATGGATCAAGAGTCTACATTATGTGTGAGGAACAGACTGAGATGATTACAGTATTCCTGATGTAAATTGGTGCTAGGGATGCCCTAATGGGGATGAGACCACACACACATATTGAAATTAATTTTTTGACTATAAGATATAAGTGGTAGCACTTGTGCTAGGTTATAAAAACACGTGTTTGTGTGAAAGTAGTCATTTATTTTTCTATATCCTGGTAGGTACCTACAACCCATGGAGCCAGGGAACCTTACAAGAGTTTCAGGATTTCTTCTTCTGGGATTTTCAGAGGGACCAGAACTGCAGCCTCTCATATTTGGGCTTTTCTTCTCCATGTACCTGATCACTGTGTTTGGAAACATGCTCATCATCCTGGCTGTCAGCTCTGACTCCCAACTCCACTCTCCCATGTACTTCTTCCTCACCAACCTGTCCTTTGTAGACATCTGTCTTACCTCCACACCATCCCAAAGATGCTGATGAATATACAGACAGAGAGATAAGTAATTACCTATGCAGACTGCATCACCCAGATGTATTTTTTCCTACTCTTTGCAGGATTGGACAACTACATCCTGACTGTGATGGCCTATGACCGATTTTTGGCCATCTGTCACCCCCTGCACTACATGATCATCATGAACCCCCGGCTCTGTGCACAGCTGGTCCTCATGTCCTGGATCATGAGCATCTTGCATTCCTTGTTACAGTGCTTAATGGTGTTGCATCTGTCCTTCTGCACCATCTTGGAAATACCCACTTTTTCTGTGAAATTAAACAGGTGGTCCAACTTGCCTGTTCTGACACCTTTCTTAATCATATGGTGATGTATTTTGGAGCTGGGCTCCTGGGTGGTGGACCCCTTTCTGGAATCCTTTTCTCTTATTTTAAGATAGTTTCCTCCATACTCAGGATCTCATCAGCTCAGAGCAAGTATAAAGCATTTTCCACCTGTGCATCTCACCTCTCAGTTGTTTCCTTATTTTACTGTACAAGACTAGGAGTGTACCTTAGCTCTGCTGCTCCCCAGAGCTCACACTCAGGTGCAACAGCTTCAGTGATGTACACAGTGGCCACACTCATGCTGAACCCCTTCATCTATAGCCTGAGAAATAAAGACATAAAGAGGGCTCTGAAAAGATTCTTTGGAAAGGAAACTATAAAAGGGTCCATTGTCCTGGGGCTGAAAAAAAATGCACATTATAGCAGCACTCAAAACCTGAGAGCCAGCAGTCGTAATTCATTGATCAGATTGTGGACTTACAATTTATTCTTTCTCTTGATTTCCTGGCATATCCCTTTCTGTGACATCAACTTCTCTGTACAACTTGAGTAACCATCTCTATTAATTTTTCTGCTCTCTGGTATCTCACAATGTTGTCCTTAGTTCCTCTCCTGCTTTCCTAAGTTGATTCCCAATTTTGGAAAAATATTAGAAATTCCCTTGGGGTGCCTAGGTGGCTCAGTAGGTTAAGCATCTGCCTTCTTCTCATGTCATGATTCCAGGGACCTGAGTTCAAGACCCACATCAGACTCCTTGCTCAGCAGAAAGCCTGCTTCTCCCTCTCCCTCTGTGTGCTGCTCCCCTGCTTGTGCTCTCTCTCTCTCTCTGTCAAATAAATAAATAAATAAAATCTTTTTTTAAAACCACAAAATATAGGAAATTCCCATTAATCTCATGAGATTCTATTGGTTTGTTAAATTGGAAGGGGAGGTGAACCATGAGAGACTATGAACTCTGAAAAACAATCTGAGGGTTTTGAAGGGGCGGGGGTTGGGAGGTTGGGGGAACCAGGTGGTGGGTATTGGAGAGGGCACGGATTGCCTGGAGCAATGGGTGTGGTTCAAAAACAATGAATACTGTTACACTGAAAATAAATTAAAACAATTTAAAAAAGAATAATTTCTTCTGAAAAAATTTATCATATTGAGGAGGTTTTCTTTCGTTTTCCCATAAAATAATCATAAGTTGCGCTACTCTTTATGAAAAAAAAAAACACAATTGGAAGCAAAGCAATTTTTAATTTCATAGGAGTGGAAAGTCTGAGACTAAAGGTCAACACTTATGTGTCCATAATTCCTTTAAATATCTTTTCTTCCTGAAAATGTAGCTTTTAACATATACTGTGTTTTGGGGCCCCTGGGTGGCTCAGTGGGTTAAAGCCTCTGTTTTCAGCTCAGGTCAGTGTCCCAGGGTCCTGGGATTGAGCCCTGCATTGGGCTCTCTGCTCAGTGGACAGCCTGCTTTCCTCTCTCTCTGCCTGCCTCTCTGCCTCCTTGTGATCTCTGACAAGTAAATAAATAAATAAATAAATCGTTTAAAAAACACACCTATACTGGTTTTATTGTAAAAACACATATTGAGGCGGGGGGACAAGATGGCAGGGAAGTAGGAGGAGGCGCCTTTTCAACCTGTACCCTAAAGTGAGCTGAATACCTACCAAAGAACTCCGAACACCTATGAAATCAGCCTGAGATCAGAATTATACACATCTGGATCTCTACAGGGGCAGAAGACGCCAGTGGGCAGGTAAAGCAGAGTGGGAAAGGCGGACTGATATGGAAAGATAAACAAAAGGGGGAGGGAGCCACCAGAGGTGACCAGTTGGAAAGTAATACATCAATCCGAGAGTGCCTTGCATCTGGGGACCAGCATTAACTTGGAGACTGGTTGAAAGCACTCCAAAAGAGCAAAAGATCGCAGGGGGGGGGGAATTGTGGGAATCGGGGTGGCTAGGGACAGTGGCATAAGCCCCTGGTCCCAGGACAGCCTCCCCTGGCGCGGAGCCAGAGAGAGTGCGGCAGAGAAACCAGATATTGGTCCCTGAGCCTCCAGCGCGCCCTAGATTGCCTGGGTTCTGGCCCCTGTAAGGGGATGCCAGCCACGCCAGAGGGCAGAACGCGCGAGCCCTGCTACAGAGCCTGAGATGCGCGGGCGGCCCTCATCCTCCCCTGAGAGAGGTACAAAGGCCCAGCCGGTGCTCTTTGACACGCGCCATTGTTTCAGCCTAAGACGCGCGCCCCAGACTCTCCACTGAAAGAGGTGCGCACAAGCGGGGTGCTCTTAGACCCAGAAAGACCAGGCACTCCCAGCCCGGGCCAACGGGAAAATCTCAGGGTGCGATCTCTGCTTGGAACCTCTCTGGAAGTCTGGAGCTGCCCAGACAGCTGCCGCGGCTGCCATGGTCTTGGGTACAATCAGAAGATCCTGCGTCTCCAGGGACCACGACTCGGAACCTGCTCTGCCAGTGGCCAAGGGGGGATTTATATGGGCTCTGCAACACCCACAGAACAAAAGACTGAGGCTTCTCTCTGAGAGGGAGGTCAGGGTGCAGATTGCCTTCCTCTAAACCTACAAAAACCACCAAAAGCGGTCAAGGCGAGAGGGAAAAAAAAAAAAAAAAGGTGAACAAACATAAAAACCTCCAGAGAACAAAAACCTGAAAAAACCAGTTTCCTCAGAGCCCACCCCCTTGAGGGGAACTGGAGAACTTAACTCAGGGAACATCACTGACTGAAAACCCACATGGTAGGCCCCTCCCCCCGAAAACCAGCCAGGAAAGAAAAAAAAAAAGACTACA
>PJEN01029697.1:0-10198 GCA_004024605.1 Pteronura brasiliensis | reverse complement strand
ATTCTTGGCTGCATGTTTTTCTCGTTTAGTGCTCTGAATATATCATGCCAGCTCTTTCTGGCCTGCCAGGTCTCTGTGGATAAGTCTGCTGCCAATCTAATATTTTTACCATTTTATGTTACAGACTTCTTTTCCCGGGCTGCTTTCAGGATTTTCTCTTTGTCACTAAGACTTGTAAATTTTACTATTAGGTGACGGGCTGTGGACCTATTCTTATTGATTTTGAGGGGGGTTTTCTGCACCTCCTGTATTTTGATGCTTGTTCCCTTTGCCATATTAGGGAAATTCTCTACAATAATTCGTTCCAATATACCTTCTGCTCCCCTCTCTCTTTCTTCTTCTTTTGGAATCCCAATTATTCTAATGATGTTTCGTCTTATGGTATTGCTTATCTCTTGAATTCTCCCCTCATCGTCCAGTAGTTGTTTTTCTCTCTTTTGCTCAGCCTTTTTATTCTCTTTCATTTGGTCTTCTATATCACTAATTCTTTCTTCTGCCTCATTTATCCTAGCAGTAAGAGCCTCCTTTTTTTTAATTGCACCTCATTAATAGCTTTTTTTCTTAATTTCAACTTGGTTAGATTTTAGTTCTTTTATTTCTCCAGAAAGGGCTTCTATTTCTCCTGACTGCATTTCTCTAATATCTTCCATGCCTTTTTCGAGCCTGGCTAGAACCTTGAGAATCCTCATTCTGAACTCTAGATCTGATATATTACCCATGTCTGTATTGATTAGGTCCCTAGCCTTTGGTACTGTCTCTTGTTCTTTTTTTGTGGTGAGTTTTTCTGTCTTGTCATTTTGTCCAGATAAGAATATATGAAGGAGCAAATAAAATACTAAAATGGTGGCAAAGACCCCCAGAAAATGTGCTTTAACCAAATCAGAAGAGACCCCCAAATTGTTGGGGGGGAGGAAAGGGGGTAAAAAGAATCTCAGAAAAAAAAAAATTTAAAAAAAACAAATAACTAAAAAATATAAAAAAAGAAAAAAATATATATTAGACTGGTGACTTGAACAGTGTCCCCCCACTTACTGTGGGGAGTATTTTGGTCTCTTAGAAGAAACTACCTCCCCGAATTTTAAAGATTGAAAAACGTATATAAGGGTAAACACAATGAAGGGATGGAATATGACTATAAAGATGAAATTTTTTTTTTTAATTTATAAAAAAGTAGTTGATACGGCAAGTTTCTTGGGAGAATAAAGAAAAAGAAGGTACAGAGAATTTGCTCGGGTTGGAGGCTAGAACAGGCCTGGTGCTAGATTTAGGCTTTATTTTGATCTATTAGAAGTTGTACCCCAAATTTTTTAGAAGAAAAAACCCTATGTGTATATAAAACAGAAAGTTAGATACAATGAAGGATAAAATATGACTATAATAATGAAGGTTCAAACACTATTTTTTTTTATGAAAGGTATTAAGATAAACTAGTTAGAAAACATTAAAAGAGGAAAGGGTAAAATTTTAAAAAAATTAGCAGAAGAAAAAAATATAAAATTAAAAACAATTAAATAACTTTTTAAGACTAAAGAATCATGTGGAGAAAGCCATGAATTCCATGCTTTGCTTTCTCCTCCTCTGGAATTCCGCTGTTCTCCTTGGTAAGTGAACTTGGTCGTGGCTGGATTTCTTGTTGATCTTCTGGGAGAGAGGCCTGTTGCAGTGATTATAAAGTGTCTTTGCCCGAGGGAGAATTGCACCGCCTTTACCAGGAGCTGGCCTAAGTAATCTGCTCAGGTTTGCTTTTGGGAGCTTTTGTTCCCTGAACACTTTCCATAGAGTTCCTGAGGACAGAATGAAAATGTTGGCCTCCCAATCTTCGGCCCGGAGGAGCCGAGAGCTTGGGGCCCCACTCCTCAGTGCACCCTTGGAGAAAAGCGCTCAGTCACTCCCATCTCCCTGGCCTCCAGCTGCGCTCCGAGCTCACCCAGCCTGTAACCAAGCATCTCTTTTTCTGGCACAGAGCTCCACCTGGAGTCTCCGAACCCCACAGATCCCTGAGGGCTTCCGGGGGGGGGCTCTCCACGGATCTTGTGGGGACCCCACTCACAGAGCAGTGGCCTGTGCCACAGATAACATTCAAGGTAACCCTGAGTTGAGAGCTCACTCCTCAGCTCTGTCTCTGTAGGCGGCTTCCCCGCTCTAATACCTGTGAGCTCTGTGACACTCAGACACCCCCGATCCTTCTGTGACCCCGAGGGACCTGAGGCCACACTGTCCCCACATGGGCTTCACCCCGGGTTAGCCTCTGGATCAATGTCCCTCAGTGGAGCAGACTTTCAAAAGTTCTGATTTTGTGCTCCATTGCTCCGCCACTTGCCGGGAGACAGCCCCTCCCCCTCGGTCTATCTTCCCATCACTTTGGATTCACTTCTCCACTGCTCCTACCTTTCAGAAAGTGGTCAATTTTCTGTTTCTAGAATTGTTGCTCTTCTTATCTTCGATCTCCTGTTGGATTTGTAGGTGTTCAGAATGGTTTGATAAGCTATCTAGGTGATCTCCTGCTACCTGATGCCATCTCAACCTGCTACTTCTCTGCCATCTTGAGTCCTCCTCTCTCGTTATCTTTGTTAAAGAACTCAACTTTCCAGAGATACAAGGAAATTAAAACTGGTTTATACATAGGGGTAGTATTGAATAAGGAAAAGGGTTACCTTGAAACTTATATCTACATGTATAATAAAAAAAAGAAAAAGAAAGGTATAGGTATGAAAAAAGTTCAAGTTAAAAAATTATGGAATATGGTGTATTAAATCTCAATTGGTAATGGTAAGTACGTTAAAAAAATTAAAAGAACAAGAATGGTGAGAAATAACTTTTAAAAAGATGAAAGAAAAGTTGTATCTAAGAAATATACAGATTTTGGGGCAATACCGGGAGCTTAATATAGTGTTTTTCCCTGATGTTGGGGTTTTACGCTTTTATGGGGACCCTGTGGTGGTTGTACTCTTGTTCTCTTGGCTTGTCTTCTGGGGGAGGTGTCTGCCACATTGTTTTTCAGTCAACCTTGCTTGGGCTGAGTCACCCTGCCCCCTATCAAGAGGCTAGGCACTGTGGAAACTGGTTTTTCATGCTTTTGTTCTCTAGTGGTTTTTGTTCTTTGGCAGCTTTTTGTGTTTTTTTAGAGGGCTAGTGGAAAGTAAATTGTTCACACCCAGACCTCCTCCCAGAGAGATGCCTCAGTGTGCTCCCCTCTGGGTGTCCAAGACCACACAGCCTTCCCCTCTACAAAGTCTGCTGATCAGTGCAACCGCTCACAGGCAGTGCACACCCCCAGCCACCATCTCAGTGGTCGCCCAAGGCCGCTGCTTGTCTCTGCATCCCTGGTGCAACTAAAACTGTGAGAGATATTGGTCCAGGCAAGGCTGAACCTGGGTGGCTGCCATTGTTGGGACTGCTGTCTAGAGCCCACTCCCATGCCAGGAATGCTCAGACCCTGCAGCAGCATATGTCATGGAAAGCTGCAACCTGAGGGACCCCGACTGGATTTCGTGAGGGGTTCTCTCAGGTACGGGCTGGGTGTGCTCAGACCTGGTGGCTGTGTAGATCATGGAAGGCTCCAGGCCCAGAGACTGCCAGAGAGTGCCCACACTGGACTCTTTTAGGCATGGGTGGAAGTGTGCCCAGCCTGAGTTGTGGTGCAAGCTGCGGAAAGCCATGGGATCAGGAACGACAGACTGGAGCCCCCCTCCGGGCTCTCTCTGACATGTGTGGTCACCAGCAGTGACCATTCCAGGACCGTGGGCTTAAGCCCGTGTACTTGACAGCCCAACTGCACCAGTTGCCCCATAAGATCTTTTGCTCTTTTTGAGTGATTTTAACCAGACTTCAAGTTAATGTTGGTCCCCACTCACAGGGCACTTTCATATTGTGGTATTACTTTCCAATGGGTCACTTCTGGTGGCTCCCTCCCCATTCTGTTTATCTTCCAATATCAGTCTGAGTGTTCCCACTCCACTTTATCTCTCCACTAATGATCTTCTGCCCCTGTAGAGATCCAGAAGTGTATAATCTTACATCTCAGGCTGATGTTATGGATGTTCAGAGTGTTCTGGTAGATATTTAGCTCACTTTAGGGGACCAGTTGAAACAGGGACTCCTACTTCTCCACCTTCTTGCTCCTCCTCCCCTGCTTCCATGTATTTTTTATCATTCTTCTTTCATTTCCAGGCCACCCATTCATTCTTTAGTAGGATGTTCTTTAACCTTCATGTATTTGTGGTCCTTCCACTTTTTTATCTTTGAAGAACAAAATTCTGATTACATTGTTTTTATTTTTCATCCATACATCTGAAAAGCATATAATATTTGCTACATTTTCTTATTAACATAGAATGTTTTCTTTGTTTCAAGGGTACAGGTTTTCATTTCTTGCAACTCTTGTTTAGTGTTCATGAACTCCTTTAGATTTTGTTTGTCTTTGGAGACTCTTTACCTCTATGTTCTGAATGACCACCTTATTGAATAAAGTATTACTGGGTGCTTATTTTCCCCATTTAGCACATTGAATATATCATGCCACTAATTTCTAGCCTGCCAAGTCTTCATGGACAGGTCTGCTGTTAACCTTATGTGTCTACATTTATAGATCAAAGACCTTTTTTCCGTAGCTGCTTTCAGAATTATCTCTTTATATTTGTGTTTTGCAAGTTTCACTATGTTGTAATGTTGTCCTGTTTTTGTTGATTTTTAGGGGTTTCTCTGTGCCTCTTGGACTTGCATGCCTGTTTCCTTCCCCAGATTAAAGAAGTTCTCAGCTATAATTTCAAATAAACCTTCCACCCTTTTTTTCTGCTCTTCTTATGGGATTCTTATAACAAAGATATTATTTCTCTTTGTGAAAGGGCCAAATTCCCTGAATCTATCTTCGTAATCTAATATTATTCTTTCCCTCTTCTTTACAGCTGCTTTATTTTCCATAATTTTACATTTTATATCACCTATATTCTCCACTGCTTCTACAATCTTCATTGTGATTATAACAAGTCAGTTTTGCATTTCAGTTGCAGTGTTTATTTTAGCCTGACTAGATTTTAGGTCTTTTACCTCTGCAGCAAGGGTTTCTCTTGATTTTTTCATGTCTAGTTAGCAGTCTTATGACTGATTTTTCTAAATTATTTTTCACATATATTGCTTATATCTGTTATCAGCAAATCCTTGGCTGTGATACCTTTCTGATCTTTCTTTTGGGAAGAATTCTTCCATCTTGTTATTTTGGCTAAGTTTTTTTTTTTTTTTTATCTTTTGTGTGTTATAAAATCTTCTTATGTTTCCTGCACCTCAGAGTAACACTATATTAAAAAAAGAGGTCATACACTGTCCAGGGCCTGGAACTTCAGGAAGTGTTTCTGCGGTATGTTGTGCTCACTTTGCTGTTACATTTTGTCTGCTCTTTTCCAGTGGCCAGTCCTCTGCAGAATTCCTCCTTGCTTGCTGTGGGGAGTGTTTCGTCCTTTATCCAAGTATACATTGATTACTTTGTTAAAATGAACTTGGAAAAAAAGAAAGAAAAAGAAAAAAGAGAGAAAGAAAAAGCCTGATCTCCAGAAAAGTCTGATACAGACAGAGAAAGATAGAAGGAAAAAGGAAAGTTTTTTTTTTTTAAAGTAGGTAATTAAAAGGCTTTAAACCTATAGTTAAGATTCTTTTGTGGTCTTAACTATAGGAAACAAACTAAGTGTTGCTGGATGGGAAGTAATTCGGTGATTGGCAATTAAGTAGGGCATGTGATATGATGAGCACTGGGTGTTGTATGCAACTGATGAATTATTTAATTCTATCTGAAACTAATGAGGTACTATATGTTGTCTAATTGAATTTAAATTAAAAATTTTAAAAATTTAAAGATTTTTTATTTCTTTATTTAACAGAGAGATCACAAGTAGGCAGAGAGGAAGGCATAGAGAGAGGGGGAAGCAGGCTCCCTGCTGTGCAGAGATCCCGATGTGGGGCTTGATCCCAGGACCCTGAGATCATGACCTGAGCTGAAGGCAGAGGCTTAACCCACTTAGCCACCCAGGTGCCCAAAATTTAAAAAAATTTTTTTTTAAATTATTATTTTTTATTATGTTATGTTAGTCACCATAGAGTACATCACTAGATTTTGATGTAGTGTTCCAGGATTCATTGTTTACATATAACACACAGTGCTCCATGCAATACATGCCCTCCTTAATACCCATCAGATCTTAACTAATACCAAAATATTGAGATTATTCCCTGCATATTCTCAGACAACAATGCTCTGAAACTAGAACTCAATCACAAGAAAAAGTTTTGAAGGAATTCAAACACTTGGAACCTAAACACCATCATTTTCAAGAATGTTTGGGTCAACCAGGAAGCCAAAGGACTTAAGCAATTCATGGAAGCCAATGAGAATGAAGGCACATTGGTCCAAAACCTATGGGATATGGCAAAGGTGGTCCTAAGGGTGAAATACATAGGCACCCAAGCCTCAATAAAAAAAAAATAGAAATTTTTAAAAATCTTTTTAAAAAGCTATCAGGCTGATTTCCAAGAAAAATGTGGGAAAATAAAGAAAAATCAAAAAACAAAAAGAAGCCTGATCCAGAGAAAAAAAGAGAAAAGGAAATGAAAAAAAAAATCCAACAAAAAAAAATCCTATAATTCTAATTAGAAGGAGGAGGAGGAGGAGGAGAAAGGAAAGAAAGGAAGGAAGGAAGGAAGGAAGGAAGGAAGGAAGGAAGGAAGGAGAAAGAAAGAAAGAAAGAAAGAAAGAAAGAAAGAAAGAAAGAAAGAAAATAAATAAATAAATAAATCAGGAAGGAAAAAAAAAAAAACCAGCCTGGTCCTATTTCTATCAGATTTGAAGGGGACACTGAATTATGATCAGTTGATTTGGTGCATGTGGTGTGCTTCCTGTGCTGCACTAGCTGAGAATCAATCCCATCGCAGTAAAAATGTACTGGCCAAGCACAGGAGGCCACGGTTTGATATAATTGGCTCCCACATCTACTGGGGTCTGCTCTGTTACTCTCTGAAGCCTGACTGTGTTTGTGGCAAGGGTAAAATGGCACCGCACTCTTTCATCCCTTGAGAGTGTATCTCATACAACTCACTGTTCAGGAAGCCCTCACAGAAAAACAAGGGCCATCATCATGCCCAGTGCCACAACTTTCTTGCATTTTATCTTTGTGTGCTGACTTGGATTCAAAACTCCAAATCTTAAAGGAGTGGGCACTGTACACAGATCCACTCCCTTCTTTGGATTTGAGTCTTTCTATGCCATTAATAGTGCCTTTTGTCCCGGAAAAAACAGCCCCATGCCTGCACAGTGCGTGGAGTCTATGGTGTGCCCCCTGAAAAAGCAGCGACCAGGTTATCCATTCTCTGCATGTGCCTCTGCCCCTCCTAATGAAAGACTGATTTCTAGTACCTGCAGGGTCTTTTGTCCTTGGAAAGTCAATATACCCTCTAACATGTACTCCAGAAATGGAAACAATCTCTCCCATTGTGACCCAGGAGTTCCCTACACCACTTTGTGCTCTCCAGCCAAGCATCCTCCTTTTCCCCAGAAGTGCACACCATAGTTCCACTCTGGCAAAAGTCATGCACTTCCAAAACCTCAGAGATTGAGCTCCATACACTGTTTACAAAAAACCTGCCACACTCAGTTCCTCTGACTCCCCAGTCTGTGGTCTGGAGAGGCTTTCTTCTTGTGCAAACCTGACACTGCATTTTCTTAACTCCTCTTGCTCTCCCTTTTCTTTCCCTGTGGAAAGGATTCCCTCACTTCTGTGACATGGCAGATTTTCTCTCCCCCAGTTCACATCCATACACCTCACAGCTGCCACACTTTCTCTTTCCAACCATTGAGATACTTCTTTCAATCTTCAGGTTGATTTCTTGTTTGTTCCAAGTGGTCTGACCTCAAAACAACTATGTTCAAGGATTGAAGAAAGCCAAAGGTCCCCCTACTTCTCCATCTTAACTCATTCCCCCAATACTGTTGTTCATTAACTTTCATACTAGATTGAAGTGGTTATAATCCACCATATTACATTACTAGAGTATTCTGAATCTGACTACATACTTGCTTTTACCAGTTGTATATTTTCATATGTTTTCATGTTACATGTTGAGGAGAGACCCAGGTGGCTGGTGTCCACAAACATGAATACCTGTCCACAAACCTGTCTACCAGGCAAAAACTGGTGTTATCTGTAGGAGATCTATAGAAGTTGTGCTGGCCATTAGTTCCTTTAGCAACAAAGAAGTTGAAGGGGTCTTCTGAAGAGGAAGCCACTGTAAACTGTGGTTATTCCTGCTGCATTTCTGATACTTGTAGTCTGTACTGCCTAACCATCTCTGAATGTCTCAGCTTTGCCAATTTCTGGGTGGAAAGACACCAAAGCTGGTTCTTGCAGTGGCCAGAAAAACTGGGGAAGCTATTACTCATTCCATTCTCCTTTTTCCCATTAGAAGAATTCCTTTTCCCTGATATGTTCTTTCTTGGTGAAGAGCAATGCTGACTTGGGAAATAGGATGATCCAGGAAAAATGAAGCTGGTTTTTTGTTTTTTGGTTTTTTTTTGTTTTTTGGGGGGGGTTTTTTGTTTTGTTTTGTTTTGTTTTTGGTCTCTCGTTTTTTATCCTATTCTGATGCTAAATTTTCTCAAGTGGACTCTAGTGCTCTCTAGAGGTGGTTTTCTTCACAGACAGCTGTCTAATTACTGATCTTTACAAGCAGACAAAGGCTATGGTCTCCTAAATGGCTATGATGGTGATCTTCTGTGTATAGTACAATTATAAATGTTTATGCACAGACACAAATGTATTTATCTTCTCTATATTAAACATAAAAATAATAAAATGATAAAAAATACATAAATTTAACTTTTGTTAGTAGTGTTTCATTAGCTTATCTGACATAGAAATAACTCAACACTGAGTGAATATGTATTCCTTAACTCACCATACCTAAGGTCGGAAATGAGCAAAAATATTTTGGATCCAATTTTTAGACAGATATAATGCCAATCAACTAGCCCATCATATTGTTATCTGTTTTCTATTTTTTTATTTTTTATTTTTAAACATTTTATTTACTTATTTTGTCAGAGAGAGAGAGAGCACAAGCAGAGGGAGTGGTAGGCAGAAGGAGAAGCTGGATCCCTGCTGAGCAAGGAGCTCAAGAAGGAACTCGATCCCAGGATACTGGAATCATGACCTGAGCCAAAGGCAGATGTTTAACTGACTGAGCCACCCAGGCATACCTCTGTTTTCCATTTTAAACCTTATTTTTGTAGGAAATTGGGGTAGAACAAAAATGTATGCTGATGGGGCACCTGGATGGCTCAGTTGGTTAAAGCCTCTGCCTTTGGCTGAGGTCATGATTCCAGGGTCCTGGGATCAAGCCTCACATCAGGCTTTCTGCTCGGCAAGAAGCCAGCTTCCTCCTCTCTCTCTGCCTGCTTGTGATCTCTATCTTTGAAATAAATAAATAAAATCTCCAAAAAAAAGTATGATGACATTATAGGTAATGTTGATAATTCAGAAGACACAGCTGTTTTTATTAAAACAACAGTATTAAATTAATATTATTATCCAAAGAGATTTTCCAACTCATATTCACTTGAAAAGCATTTGTGCTTCTTCCTATATTTCTTATAGTTTTAAGAATATTTTACTTACTTATGGAGCATAAGGAATAGCATGGAGGACATTAGAAGGAAAGGAAAAGTGAATTGTAGGAAATCAGAGGGGGACACAAACCATGAGAGACTATGGACTCTGAGAATCAAACAGAGTTTTGGAAGGGAGGGGTAGGGTGTTAGGTGAACCTGGTGGTGGGTATTAAGGAGGGCATGTATTGGATGGAGCACTGGGTGTGTTGCATAAACAATCTTGGAACACTGAAAATATAAAATTAAATTAAAAAAAGAGTATTTTATTTAAGTTCTCATTTATCTCTAAGTCAATTTATATTTTTATAGATAGATTTCATTGAATTTATTTTTCTTACTTTATTTTTTTAAGATTTTATTTATTTGACAGAGAGAGACACAGTGAGAGAAGGAACACAGCAGAGGGAGTGGGAGAGGGAGAAACAGGCTCCCTGTGGAGCATGGAGCCCGATGTGGTGCTCGATGCAGAGATAGATCCCATGACTCTGGGATCATGACCTGAGCTTAAGAACTGAGCCACCCAGGTGACCCCCCCCTTTTTTTTTTTTT